>NW_026847438.1:122068652-122092120 GCF_025583915.1 Anolis sagrei ordinatus
AAAAACCTTCACTCAAAAAATTTGATTTTGACATTTGGGAGTTGTAGTTGCTGGGATTTATAGTTCATCTACAATCAAAGAGCATTCTGAACCCACATCAACAATGGAATTGCACCAAACTTGGCACACAGTTCTCCCATGACCAACAGAAAATACTGGAAGGGTTTGGTGGGCATTGACCTTGAGTTTTGGAGTTGTAGTTCACCTACATCCAGAGAGCACTGGGGATTCAAACAATGATGGCTCTGGACCAAACTCTACAAGAATACTCAATAAGCCCAAATGTGAACACTGGTGAAGTTTGGAGAAAATAGAATCTTAACATTTGGGAGTTGTAGTTGCTGCGATTTATAGTACACCTATAATCACAGAGCATTCTGAACCCCACCAATGATAGAATTGGGCCAAACCTCCCACACAGAACCCCCATGACCACCAGAGTGGGCCACAGCAACGCGTGGCAGGGGATGGCTAGTTATACATAAGATGCATAATATTGGTTCTCCTGGACCTTCTGGCAGCCTTCGATACCATCAACCACGGCATACTTCTAAGTTGCCTTTCTGAGATGGGGCTTGGAGATATTGTTCTTCAGGGGCTGCAGTCCTTCTTGGAGGGACATTCTCAAAAGGTGGTGGCTGGGAGACTCCTGTGGGGTCCCTCAGGGCTCCATTTTGTCCTCCATGCTATTCAACATATCATGAAACTACTGGGAGAAGTCATCTGGAGTGTTAAGAGTGCAGTGCTATATTCTCCTTTCCACCTAATTCTAAGGATGCAGTTCCTGTGTTAAGCCAGTGCCTGGCAGCTGTAATGGACTGGAGGAGAGCAGTTTGAAGCTTAATCCAGACAAGCTAGAGGTGCTCCTAGTTAGTTGAAAGACAGAACTGGGAATAGGGAATGAGCCTTTGTTAGATGGGGTTACCCCTCAATTCAGCTCTGAACCTGGAAGCCCAGGTATCAGCAGTGACTAGGAATGCTTTTGTACAATTAGAGCTATTGCCTCAACTACACTCATTCCTGAAGTCAGATCTGGCCATGGTGGTACATGCCTTGGTTGCATCCCAGATGGACTATTGCAGTGGTTCTCAACCTGGGGTCCCCAGATGTTTTTTGCCTTCAACTCCCAGAAATCCTAACAGCTAGTAAACTGGCTGGGATTTCTGGGAGTTGTAGGCCAAAAACATCTGGGGACCCCAGGTTGGGAACCACTGGACTATTGTAATGTGCTCTATGTGACTCCCTTTAAAAAGTGCTCAGAAACTTCAGCTGGTTCAAAGAGAAGCATCCAGACTGCTAATTGGGGCTGGATACAGGGAGCATACAACACTGCTGTTGCAACAGCTCAACTGGCTGCTAACATGTTTCCAGACACAATTCAAAGTGCTGGTTTTTATCTACAAAACCCCATATGGCTCTGGTCCAGGTTATCTGAATTTTATTTATTTATTTATTTATTTATTTGCAATATTTATATTCTGCCCTTCTCACCCCACAGGGGACTCAGGGTGGATTACAATGTACATATACACAGCAAACATTCAATGCCATAGACACACAACATATATAGACAGACATACAGAGGCTATTTAACATTCCAGCTTTTTCATGAGGGTATTCTGGCCACCAGGGGAGCTGTCGTTTCACCATCCATTTGTGACACGGATGAAGTACTTCCTCATTCCTTGCATGCTTGCTGGAGATTTTTATGGCATCGTAAATTAGCCTCCCTGCATAAGCGGTACCTAAATTTCCTACTTGACAGATGCAACTGTCTTTCAGGCTGCAAAGCTTGACAGCAAGCTACACAAATTGGTCATAATCTCACTCCGACCCAGGCTGGCTTTTGGTCAGTAGTGATCTTAATGCAGCTGACTCCCGGCCAGCTGCGCCACTGTCCTGGTGTGGGCTGTATCTCTTTCTATGAACCTGGTAGGCATCAACAATCATCGGGGGAGGGGCTTTTCTCTGTCCCACTACCTTTTCAGGTGCACTTGGTGGGAACATGAGGAAGAGCCTTTTTGGTGGCTGCTCCCATGCTGTGGAACTCCCTCCCAAGAGAGACTAGGATGGTCTTCTGTAAGCAGGCCAAGACCTTCTTCTGCTGACAGGCATTTGGAGAAGGATAACTGCCATGCTGCTGGGGAAGTGTGGGTGGGAGTTGGGGGGGGGGGAATTGTGAGTTTTGAAGGCTGTTTTAAGTGTAAGTATTATATTTTAATCTGTTTCTTACCTTAATCCACACTGTATTAATTAATATTTTTTTAATTTTTGTATTACACTATTTAAACTGTGACCAAAGTGTGGGATTATTAGTCACATTAAGTCCCTACAGGGAGAAAGGTGAGGTATAAAAAAGTAAATAACAATAACAATAACAATAATAATAACAAGAGGAAGAAGAAGAAATCATAGCCATTCATCCTACCACGCCAACAAGGAGCCAAAGATACAAATAGTCTTCCACTTCTTAAAATATCTTTCTCTTATTTCATATGCTGTATGCAGTGAGACTATTTCATGAAAGCTGTTTGAGGCTGGTCAAGAGAGTACGACGTTTTGTATATGATTGGCGGTTACTACTGCAGAAAGATTGAATTCCTGGTTAATTCTGAAAGTCAGTTTTACATCTGGTTGCAAATACAGACGATAGTGCAAAAGTTCATATGCAATGAAATTTAGTATTCAAGGCATTCTAAGAGGTGTGTTCCTGCATGCTGACTCCCTACAGAAAAAGATTCTCAGAAAGTGGAACTAGACAGGACATTCTCATTCAGCATGACAGTCTCAAAACTGTTTCCTTATAACTAAGGACCCAAATTTCTGATAAATTAAATTAGGATCACCCTATAGGTCAAAGCCACATTATATTAGGAATCTAGAGAGGGCTGTATCTTTCAAAACATACCAGGGGATAGAACTTACTTGCCAAGCACATGCTGTTTGTATATCTAAAGTCATTTATTTCATTTACACTATCTTCTAGTTTTTTCCCCAAAATGTCTAGATAGACCAACCATTTGATGTAGCACTTCTGTTTCATATGCTATATTGTAAACCCACTTAGGCTTTTAGCAGTTCCCTTTCTAAAATAATAATTTGTTATAATGTGATGCCAGATATTGAAGGGACCCAAACAAATCCCCCAGTTTGGATTTTAAAAAGTCATATCATTTGGTGCCATTTGGCACTCTTGTTTGCTGCCGTGACACAGTTTTCCTCTTGGCAGCTACATCTTGCTCCTCCTTGGACTAATCTTTGGGTGTTCCTTCCCAATTAGGAATTACATAAGTGAATGATGATCCTACACTCCTAAATTAACCAATGAAATTGATCTCATTGGGATCTCATGAAGGCAATATAACAATGAGTAAACATTTTCATTAGGAGGTGCGAGGAAGCGCGTCTGGATGACTTCCAGCAGCCATGGGCGACAACGTGCCTTGGATGTGCTTGCTGAAGCATTCTGGGAGCCATAGAAGTCAGGGAACTACTGCTTCCAGAATGCATCATTGAGCACTAGGGCTGGGCGGTTTCGTTTCGTTAATTCGTAATTCGTTAATAATTCGTTAATTTTTTCAATTACAAAACGATAACGAACCATTCTGGAGCAATTATTAAAAAAAACGAATTTTCAAAAACGTTTTGCAAATGCTTCGTATTTCGATATTGTATTCGTTTCGTTATTGTTTTGAGGTCGTTTCGTTATTATTTCCGCATGTCTGGGCCAGTTTTATGGTTTAATTAGTGAAAAAAAATTATAATATCACACCAACAGTCAACAACAGAGGGAGAGGGAAGCTTCAGAAGGTTTTGGAGGTTTTTTAGCGTATTTCGCGGTCGCGTCCGCCATTAACGAATCGATTCGTTATTGCTTCGGAAATCGATTCGTTAATTTTTTACCATTTACGAAATTTCGTAAATATCGAACTTTTTAAAAGGAAAATTTTGTAATTATTTTAAATATCGAAACAAAAAAAAACCCCAAATACAAATCGATTTTAGAAACAAATTTTTCCGTTGTTACCCAGGCCTATTGAGCACATCAAGGACACGCTGCTGCCCGGGACTGCTGGGAGTCATACAGAAGCACTTCCTCGCACCTCTTGATGGTGACTCCCAGCAGCTGTGGATGGCAGTGTGCCTTGAATGTGCTCGCTGAGGCATTGTGGGAGCCATAGGAGTCAGGGAACTATGGCTCCCAGAATGCCTCAGTGAACATATCCAAGGCATACCATCGCCCAGGGCTGCTGGAAGTTGTCATCCGGAGGCACTTTCTTGGGCCTAGGCAAGCCCAGTGGCCTTTGGAGGAAGTGAGTGGCGAGGGCGGAGGAGGTCCTTGAAAGGAGAGCGGGGAGAGCAGCAGGGAGCGCAGGGAAGGCCCAGTGGGTCATCACCCCCAGCCGGTCTCTGTGGCAATGCAGAGACCGCATGCCCTCCCTCCCTCCTCCTCCCTCCCTCCTCCTCCCTCCCTCCTCAGGCCACGCCACTAAGGGAGATTTTATTATTTTCTATTTATTATTATTAGTTTAATTTATAATCAGCGTACTAGATGACCTCTGACTTTTCATAAGATTTTCCAGGCTTAAAAAGTCATCTAGTATGCTGGAAAATACGGTAATTAAAATAGCTTCTATGTTTTGAGTCAGCCTTTGCAGTTCATGGGGTTTGAATCTGTTGCAACCCAGAGCAGGAAACTGGACCCTCAGACAACAATCCACCACACTTGACTTCAGGAAAACAATCATTTTTTATTGATGAAAGATGAATACAAAATAGAGGAAATATGCAAAGGTAAAAAGTCACAGTAAAAATCCGCAACAAGAAATGTCCATAAACAAGATCATAAATCCCACAGCAAAACTGCTGAATCCTGGAACCTGTTAGCAATCCACTAACCGTACTTGGAACAACGAGAAAACTTCCGAGGAACAAGGCCACTTGAATCAGGAGACCTGCAAAAGCTTGCACATGAATCTGGAACAATGACTGGTCTGAAGCTGCATTCAGGCCAGGCATACTTAAGGCCAAGAAATCTATTGCGAGGCACGCCTGGAGTTTTTGTTTGCATTTCTCTCAATCTAGCTGACCTACGTAAACATCGTGCTTCTCCCCGGCTTTGCCAAATCTGCCCCCGCCTATCCTCATTAGGCAGACCAGGTGTCAGATTCTCTGGAGAACTAAGACTGGGAGGAAAAGGGAGTGAAACTTCTCTGCTCGGCTCGGAATGCATGTTCTCATGGGAATTTTGACTTTCACTTTCCAAGGCTGTAGGATTTTCACTACTCAAACCATCATCATCTAAATTGGCCTCAGAATTCACATTGACATCTACATTGGCATCAGGAAATACAATCAGAGAATCAGGTTCAGGTTCACACACAGGCTGAACCCCAACAGAATCCTACATATGATACACCTGGATCCCATGGACAGCAAGGAAATGCTCAATGCAGGCTAGGACAGAGGCTGTCTGTTTGTGCTACTATTTTCTTTTAGCCCAAGAGGGAAAAAATCACATTGTGAAAATAAAGTAGTCACTTCATATATATTAAAACATATGTTTCTTTTGTTTTGTTTCAAAACAGTTTCCAAGGCAAGTGCCCTGGATGATCTTTGTATATGTTGTCATGGAAGCCTCCTAGCCACAACTCTTGCCACTTTTTTCCTGGGCAGTTGGAAAACTTGGCTTTCTAGGGTCAAAGTCCCCTATATGTGGCCTCTCTAGGGTCAGGTGCCCCTCTCCAAATTGCTGCAAATTGTTTCCTTCATTTTCCATTGAAACAATAACATAAAGGGAAGGGAGGATGTGAGATAATAGTGGGGGATTGGAAAGAGAAAATAAATTGTATTCCTGCTGCAGAGACTTCATTTGATAAATAATGTATACAGAGTTTGCAGTAATAACTGTTCTTTTCCGATTCAGCTGGTTAGGGCTATGCTTTGACACAAACTGTATGTATTTCTCCTAACAGACAGTGAATGATTGGAGCTGTATCCCAAGTTGTGAAAGGGGAAAGCAGGCTATTAACATTCTAGTCCATGTCAGATAGGTTAATCTAGTTTTGCACATGGGAATGGAAAATGTGTGGAAGAAGCAGAGATAAAGACATTTTTTTTCTCCCTCCCCCACAATAGAGGGACCCAGGTGAGGGGGTCACTCAGTGAAGATGATAAACAAAAGGAATAATTATTGCACAGGGAAATAATTCATGGAGTAAACTATAACTCTAGCTTTATATGAAAGCATGCTACAAGCTACTACAAACAGCATTTATGAAAGCTGCTGCAAGTGTTTTTTTTTTTTTTAATTAGAAGACGAGCAGAAAAAACCACTTTCACTGGGACATAAACTTGCTACACTACTTCCAGAGCCACCACCTGGGTAAAAGTGCCAGGCAATTAAATGGACAAATCACTCATATTATGCATGGCAGAATTAATGCCATTTGACACCACTTTATCATGGCTCAATGTTATGGAAACATAGGAACCGTGGTTTTACAAGGTCTTTAGTCTTCCCTGCCAAAGCATGTTGGTGCCTCACCAAACTACAATGGAGAGAAAGGGGAAAGTAATGGCTATAAAACTATAGCTCCTTTCAGTTTGTTCACCAGAAATTGGTGAACAGATCTGCTGCCATTGGTGAACAGATCTGCTGAAATTGGCAGCAGATCACAGGAGCTGTCTTCATAGACCTGTCAGCAGCCTATGATACTGTGAACCACCGCCTCCTCCTGAGAAAAATGTATAATATCACAAAGGACTACCACTTCACCCGCCTCATAGGAAACCTGCTACAAAACAGGAGCTTTTTTGTTGAGTTCCAGGGCCAGAGAAGCAGATGGCGGAAACAGAAGAACGGCCTGCCTCAGGGGAGCGTGCTTGCTCCATCCATGTTCAACATCTACACAAATGACCAGCCACTGCCAGAAGGGACAGAGAGCTTCATCTATGCTGATGATCGTGCCATTACTGCTCAAGCAGGGAGCTTTGAGATGGTTGAACAGAAGCTCTCCAAAGCTCTAGGTGCTCTTACTGCCTATTACAGGGAAAACCAGCTGATCCCTAACCCATCTAAAACACAGACATGTGCTTTTCATCTCAAGAACAGAGAAGCATCCCGAGCTCTGAAGATCACTGGAGCATTGCAGCGCACCCAAATACCTGGAAATGGAGCAATAGTTTTGTATTGGGAATGTCTTGACACCCAAGGCTATTCTCTTATGGACAAGAGGCATGGAGAATGAGGTAATATTTTGATTATTTGACTTATGGGAATAAAGACAGGAAAAACTGAACCAACGGCATTAATGCAGGCAAAATGTTTAACGGTAAAGCCTATAAATTCTTTAACCTACCATAAACTGTCAGTTATGATAATACATTGTTGTGGTGGCCTGTAATTGTAGTTTTTAAATAAAGCTTTCCTTGGTAGGGAAACTGCTTTGAATGGAGCAGCATACTCAGAAATGACATAATCCTTCTCAGCACGACAAATGCCCCAATGGTTTTTATTTTATAGTGTTGTGGGCAACTTGGCTCAGCAGATATTGTTGGACTACAATTCCCCGAAATTGCAACCAAAATAGCTAAAGATACATGACCATGCTGGTTGTCCAGAACCAGATGGAGGCCATGGTTACCTATCACTATTTTAGAAAAAAAGCAGACAACTATAAGAGAATGATTTCCTTTTCTCTGCCTGCCATCTGTTCACTTTGAACTACTGTATTTTGTCTCTGTAGGGCCTTCAAATGCATGTTGCCCTTCCAAATATGTTTTGAAATGTTAGGGAAAGTGAAACAAATCAGTGAGATTGTCAGAGGAGAGACAGATTCGCCCTCTTCTCCTCCTCAATCTTTTTGAGAAGTTCTTCTTTAAACAAAAGGAAAAACCCTTCGGACTTCTCTACATACATTCAGAAGATGTTTCATTATAGCAGGTATGTAGCCGGGGGGGGGGGGGCTTGAGGGGCTTCAGCCCCCCCCCGAAATTCTCGTGGTGGTTCGCGAAAAGGCCTTACTGGTGCATTATTTAAACTGTTATGTTTATTCATATCATGATCTGATCACCATACTCAATATATCCCATATGCATGGGGGTATTGGGGTAATGATACAAAAGGTTTGCTAGGCTAGACCCTCTTTCACTCAGACTCAGCCCCCCCCCGAAACTCAGCCCCCCCCCGAACCCCCCCTGAAAAAAATCAGCCCAGCCCGAAACTAAATCCTGGCTACGGGCCTGCATTATAGTCTTACTGATGATTTGAACCACAGTGTACTAGTATCTCCTGAAGAACTGAAAGCCCAAGAGTCTCATAGGAACGGAGGAGCTCCTGCTATTCTTGTAGATGCTGAAAATTCCTCCCACGCCAAATCCCCCATTATAACCTGAGACTGCCCAGCTAAATTGCAAATCCAAGAACAATTCTCCTGCGGAATTTGAACTAAAATGACCTTAATCAAGCAACGCTTCAGGGGACGGCCTTAAATATATTTTTTTATCACAACTTCATAGCTTTTAGTGTCGAAGCAATTGGGTGAAAAATATCTTTGCTCAAGCAAGCCTTGAGGAAAAAGACTTTGGTCTACTGATCTCCCAGAGCAATGAGTAAGCTGTACTCATCCATCAACATTTCATAGTACTTTGTAACAATTAGGACCAAGCTCGGCCCTTTGTTATATGCCCTCCAGATCATCAGCTGGTAAAGTCAATGGCATTGTCCTGACTCCCACACACTGCAAATCCAAGTCAGGATTCATTACTTTATATAGACATGAGCTGAGGCAAAAGCAAAGATACACAGAGAGCTGCAGCATGGGCTCTTTCATCACCAGATGTCACTCTTAAAAGAAGAGATTTGTCCGATCATGAGACAAGATGGGACCCTTGCTGTTAAGGATAGCAAAATGAGTGGGAGTCAAGACAACCTGTTATGTGGCTCACATTACCCTGGGGGGATATTCTCTTGAACAAAGCTCATTGAAATGAATTGGGGGTATTTAATATTGCTCTTGATTAACAACCTCTTCACACATGCACTGATTTAGCCCCAGTCACCCACTGAGCTGGCTGGCTCCCTTCAGATGACGCTGCCGTGGCTCTGTGGGTGAAGGAGGGCAGAGCTGGCACATGCCAAGGGTAACGAGAGGGCTTCCGTGTTGCCATTGGAATGAATGGGGAGGGGGCACAAGCATTACGCATGCTCATGCTTCCCCACATCTGATCGCCCTTTATTATTATTATTATTATTATTATTATTATTATTATTATTATTAACTTTATTTGTACCCCGCTAACATCTCCCGAAGGACTCGGTGCAGCTTACAAAGGCCAAGGCCCTCAATAAAACAACAGCATAACAAATACAACAATAAACTCATAAAGCAAACCAATAAACATTAAAGCAATAACAGTAAAACATCAAAAACAATAGATCATGACACATTTAAAACTAGGGCTGGGCCAATTGTAATGAATAAATTAAAAGTGATGGATATGACAGGTGAAATGTAAGGATTTTAGGGTAGGTGCGATGTGCAGGCAATCTTAAATCTCTGGTAAAGTGTGTTTGGGACATGATGCTAGGAGTTTCCTATTCTGGAAAGGCACACTGGAACAGCCAGGTCTTCAAGCTCTTCCTAAAGACTGCCAACGTTGGGGCTTGTCTGATGTCCTTGGGGAGAGAGTTCCCTGGCTGGAACTGGGTGATATGGGGCATGGGGTGCCTCTCTATGAAGCAGAGTGGCCATATGATGAGGTTGTATTGTCAGTACTTACTTACTGCATGACAAGTAGCTTAAACTTTTCCAAGTCCAGCCAAAAGCGGCTGCCAGGACTCAGACATGGTAGGGGGAGAGGAACAGAAAGAGGTCACATCTAATCCACCATTACCACCTGCAAAGGCATGAAACCTGCAAAGGATCTTGATACTCAGCCAGGCAGCCAGTAGACTCTAGGACAAGAGACTCTAGAAGAATTGCCAGAGTAAAAACTGGAGAGGGCTCCTGCACCTTTAATAGTTCTGTAGAATCATAGAGTTTGGCAAGACAACATGCGTCACCCACTTCAACCCCCTGCCATGCAGGAAAAGCACAGTCAAAGCAACTCTAACTACTAGAGACATAGAATCATAGAGTTGGAAGAGACCTCATGGGCCATCCAGTCCAACTCCATGCCAAGAAGCAGGAAAATTGCATTCAAAGCACCCCTGACAGATGGCCATCCAGCCTCTGTTTAAAAGCTTCCAAAGAAGGAGTCTCCACCACACTCTGGGGCAGAGAGTTCCACTGCTGAACAGCTCTCACAGTCAGGAAGTTCTTCCTAATGTTCAGATGGAATCTTTTCTTGCAGTTTGAAGCCATTGTTCCATGTCCTAGTCTCCAGGGCAGCAGAAAACAAGCTTTCTCCCTCCTCCCTGTGACTTCCTCTCACATATTTATACATGGCTATCATGTCTCCTCTCAGATTTCTCTTTTTCAGGCTAAACATGCCCAGCTCTTTAAGCCGCTCCTCATAAGGCTTGTTCTCCAGATCCTTGATCATTTTAGTTGTCTTCCTCTGGACACATTCCAGCCTGTTAACATATCTCCTCAATTGTGGTGCCCAGAATTGGACACAATATTCCAGGTGTGGTCTAACCAAGGCAGAATAGAGGGGTAGCATGACTTCCCTGGATCTAGACCAGATGTTTTTGGCTGAAATTTTCCATAAAATGAAGTACATTGACAAGAATATAATAAATACGAATCATAATTATAAAGCTTCTCTGGAAGTTATAGAAAAGAAGATGAGTGAGTGGTGTAGCTCTATCATATGTCTATAATTTCAGGGTAAGGAAGAGAGAAATGCCTCAGTATTCCACATTCACTCGGGACTGGGGGCATTGGTTTTCCATGAACATGAAAAGAATTTCTTCCATAACCACTCTATGGTCAACTTCTGCTAGAAGACATAGAGATTCTTAAAGTTGTGTTCTCTCTGGTTCTCCAGCATGACAGGAGGATGTTGGCCATAGATTCACCCAAAAACATCTAGATCCGGCCTGTACAACCTTCAGGTGTTTTGGACTTCAACTCCCAGAATTGGACAAACGGACTAGGCCAGTGCTTCTCAACCTGGGGTCCACATATGTTTTTTGCCTACAACTCCCAGAAATCCCAGCCAGTTTACGAGCTGTTAGGATTTCTGGGAGTTGAAGGCCAAAAACATCTGGGGACCCAGGTTGAGAACCACTGATCTAGACACTATACTCCTATTGATGCAGGCCAAAATCCCATTGGCTTTTTTTGCCACCACATCACATTGTTGGCTCATGTTTAACTTGTTGTCCATGAGGACTCCAAGATCTTTTTCACACGTACTGCTCTCTAGCCACGTATCCTCTTGCCCAACTCTTCCTTCACCCAAAATTCCCAACATGCCTCTTGCTGAACTCCTCCTCCACCCAACTTCTCTAAAAGCAGAAGATCTACAAAATCTGCTTTTGTTTTTTGAGGTCACATTTTTGAGTCCCACTTTGAAAGGAAGACATCATATAAATTAAATAAACAAATCAAATAAATAAATCTGATTCCTCTTGCTCCTCAGAGTCCAATTTGAAAGTAATAGACAGGAAAGAATCCAAACTGAGAGCATATGAGAGCCAGCATGTTGCAATGGTTTGGGCATTGGACTACAGTTTTGAAGACAAGGGTTTGAATCCCAACTCAGCCATGGAAATCCACTGAATGACCTTGAGCCAATCACGCTGTCTAAGCCTCAGAAGAAAACAAAGGCAAATGCCCTCTGAACAATTCTTGCCAAGAAAAAAAAAACAGGTTCACACTAAAATTGCCATAAATCAAAAATGACTTGAAGGCAAACAACAACATGTAAAAATCAAAATAGGGAGAAGAACAGATATATGGGGAAATGAATGCTACGGTATAGATAATAAGAAGCTTATATGAATTCCAAGGCACGTTACCTTCCAGCACAGGAGTCACACCTTCTGCATTTTTGGTTAGTTGGGATAGATGATAATTCAGTTCCTCAATCAGGAGCACTGAATGTCTAGAGGAAGATACCTTTTCACACTTTTGGGGGTGAGAGATGGAACCAGAAATGTGTTAATTGCAAAGAGCTGCCTCTGATCATGGCTGCTAGGTTTCTCACATCAGATTTTCCTTACATGTGAAAATCATTTTAAGCCTAGGAATAACATGCGCTTTTCCAAACGGGGCATGGGTGTCAGCATCCCGGCCATAAGTTGATTCTGGTGTTAGAAATTAATACTGAAAGAGACTTAACTGTTACAGATCAGTTTTGCTGGCTCCCGCTGATCTGTCCATGGTTCTGAAAACCTTGTTTCTGGGCATCCTTATTCTCTATCTCCTGGACTTACCTGCCTTTAGAGCAGCGTTTCTCAATCTAGGGGTTGAGACCCCTGAGGGGGGTCGCGAGGGGGTGTCAGAGGGGTCACTAAAGACCAACAGAAAACATGGTACTTCACAACCCCGTGGACTATTTAGGAAGCCAAGCTTTGTTTTAATGTGTTGGTGTATGTAACCTGTCCACTCCCACAACCCTATCCCAATCCTATCCCAATCCCATCCCATCCTCTACCCATCCACCCCCCATCTCTCCTCTTCCCTCCCCCTCCCCTTAACCTGACACCACTGCTTGTTGTATGTATGTCTAATGTCATAATTAATGGAAAATCTGAATAAAGATAATTAAAAAAACACAGTATTGATCATGTGGGTTCTGTGTGGGATGCTTGGCCCAATTCTGTCGTTGGTGGGGTTCAGAATGCTCTTTGAGTTTAGGTGAACTATAGATCCAAGCAACTACAACTCCCAAATGTCAAGGTCTATTTCCCCCAAATTCCACCAGTGTTCACATTTAGGCATATTGAGTATTTGTGCCAAGTTTGGTCCAGCTCCATCATTGTTTGAGTGCTCTCTGGATGTAGGTGGACTACAACTCCAAAACTCAAGGTCAATGCCCACCAAACCCTTCCAGTATGTTCTGTTGGTCATGGGAGTTTTGTATGCCAAGATTGGTTCAATTCCATCACTGGTGGAGTTCAGAATGCTCTTTGTAAGTGAATTATAAGTCCCAGCAATTGCAACTCCCAAATGATAAAATCACTACCCTCCAACCCCACCAGTATTCAAATTTGGGCATATCAGGTATTTGTGCCAAATTTGGTCCAGTGAATGAAAATACATCCTGCAGATCAGATATTTACATTATGATTCACAACAGTAGCAAAAATGACAGTTATGAAGTAGCAATGAAAATAATGTTATAGTTGGGGGTCACCACAACATGAGGAACTGTATTAAGGGGTCACGGCATTAGGAAGGTTGAGAAACACTGCTTTAGAACCATTCTCTCTGCCCGAGAAGGGCAGGAAAGGTGTATTTGTGGTCCCTGTCTTCCAGAATTGTGAGGGATGGACAATTTCATCTGATTCTTCCTGATTTTCCCAATTGCTTCTCTTACTGCTGAGATTGCAGGCAAGAGTCTGAGTAAGAATGTTGGCTATGGTTTTAATACAGCCCCAAGTTCACAAAAAGTGTGAGGAATGACATATTTGCTTTTTCCTAGAAATCATTAAGGGACCTTTCTCTACTTCTAGTTGGCCTGGTATTAGGATGCATGCCCATTGCTTCTATTGTTGCTTTAACAATATAGATTTAGATTACCTGTGTCAGGAGAAAGAGAGTTGTATTAAAATCATACATGACTTCCTACAGTACCTATTGGACCCTGCATGAGCATAGATCTTGGATATAAATAATAACAGCCTATTTATTTATTTCCGGTATTTCTATCCTGTTCCTTCTCAACCCCCCGAAGGGGGACTCAGGGTGGCTTACATTTGGCAACAATTCAATGCCACTACATATAACAGAGCAATATAATAACAATTAAAACAATAAGTAAAACATTCATTAAAAACAGTAATAACAGTAATCATCATTCCAGTCAATTCCATATCCAATCCCATGTCCAAAGTGCTATCTATATCTGTTGTCCAAAAACCTCCTCCCAGAACCATGACTTCAATTTCTTCCTAAATGACAGGAGGGACCAAGCCGATCTTACCTCAGTGGGAAGTGAGTTCCACAGGTGGGGGGCCACAGCTGAGAAGGCCCTGTCTCTCATCCCCACCAGATATATTTGTGGCACTGGTGGGAGCAAGAGCAGGGCCTCACCGGATGATCTTAAACTGCGAGGCGGGATGTAGAGAGAGATGCGTTCCGACAAGTAAGCTGGGCCAGAACCATATAGGGCTCTATAGATGAAAACCAGCACTTTGAATTGAGCTCGGAAGTGGACCGGCAGCAAGTGGAGCAGGCACAACAAGGGAGTGGTATGCTCCCTGTATACCTAATTTTCATTTTTATAGCCAATAGATAGTTCAGAAGTCCTCAGTTATATGTGTGTATTTTTGTGTGCCTGTTTTGTTACAAAAAATTGTGCATTTTATTGTCGAAGGCTTTCATAGCTGGAATCACTGGGTTGTTGTAGGTTTTTTCGGGCTGTATGGCCATGTTCTAGAGGCATTCTCTCCTGACGTTTTGCCTGCATCTATGGCAAGCATCCCCAGAGGTAGTGAGGTAGTGACCTCACTACCTCTGAGGATGCTTGCCATAGATGCAGGCGAAACGTCAGGAGAGAACGCCTCTAGAACATGGCCTTACAGCCCGAAAAACCTACAACAACCCAATTGTGCATTTATTTATCTAGCTATTGATATCTTGCCTCATATCAAAGATTGCAGTGAAGTTGAAAAAAAAAAGCATGAAAACTAATAGCACAATGTAAGATTCAAATCCCCAGGCATTCTTTTCATGTTCATCAAGGGAAGAACTACAATTTTAGAGTGAACAAGCTTAAGGTATGTTTTTAATTCCATGGCTCAGAGTTTTGTTTCTAGCTTGGCCTTCATATTCACCCAGTCTGAACTATCGAGAAAATGTACGGTACTCCATGAGGTATCATCCACAAATGTTTCCACCACTCCTCCACCCACCTCTCCACCTCCTAGCGTTTCAGGATAATTTTAAAACAAGTATTATACTAAATTGAGAAGTTAAATATAGTATATTTGACAAATTTAAAAAATGTTTCAAATTCAGTAATTAGAAAGTTTGAAGAATGAATGATTATATCTCCCATCTTAGAAACTGATTGGAAAAGCACACCAAAAAATGCCCAGCTCACTGTCGACCTAAGCAGTTTGAAAACAGCTGTGAACTGTGAGTAGAGGAATTAGGGACCGCTTAAAGCACGGAGGCTAATTTATGACACCATAAAAATGCTGGAGAGCAAGGAGGAAATACTACGAACAAAAAGGCTTGACGTCATACTGGATGAAGTGACAGCTCCCCCTGTGGCCAAATCGAGCAACCTCCAGAAAGAACTGCTGAATGACCTCTATCTGTCTGTATGTCTTGTATGTCAAAAACGGCATTGAATGTTTGCCGTGCATATGTACATTGTGATCCGCCTTGAGTCCCCTTCAGAGTGAGAAGGGCGGAATATAAATACTGTAAATAATAATAATAATAATAATGCCTGTAACTCTTGCTGGTTCTCTGTCTCTGTGATTTCATCTAGCCATTCTGCCACCACCACCAACATCACCAGTTGCTGCTTTTCTACTATTAAGAGACCAATGTACATCTGATAATTTTTGCATTTTCTTGCCATGGCATAGGGAAAAAAAAGATGTGACAAATTATTTAATAAAAAGAAATATTTTTGCTCTCACTTTATTTTAAATACTGTAATTAGGTTCTATATTATTCTTTTCTTTTGCCACAGGGCAATGTGCTTCATGAAAGATGAAACTGTCAAGCTCAGGCAAACACAGCAAAATTAAACAAAACTCACGTTGTGGGTCTAGAAACAGAAATGGTCCCACTATGCTGTCTGTTTGAAACAGTGTCTATTTTTTCAAGCAATTACATGGAATAGAATTTTTATCAAGAACATTGGCAATTACC
Source organism: Anolis sagrei ordinatus (assembly GCF_025583915.1). Lineage (NCBI taxonomy): Eukaryota > Metazoa > Chordata > Lepidosauria > Squamata > Anolidae > Anolis > Anolis sagrei. Next base: position 122,084,660 of record NW_026847438.1, read on the forward strand.
ACCATTCTGTTAACCTTTCTGTAGTGGTGGGATGCATGAAGTTTTGATGTTAAGGCTGCAGTGTTGATGATAAGGTATCTCACCTCAAATAGGCTTTTGCTGAAGAGTCAAACCCAGTGGACCAAACTGCTACTAGTAGGATGGGAGTGATACTTTCACAGGATCAGCACAGAAGGTCAAAAGGCACTAAATGAGTTACTGGGGAAGAGCCGGTGACAATCGCAGGTAGCACTGCGACTAATGATACAACAAGACTGAGACTGAAAAGATGTTCAGCTGTTGACATACTTAGAGATGAAAGGAAAGATTGAAGCTGCACAACTTATTTTATGGGAACACTAGCTGTCCCCTGCCATGCATTGCTGTGGCCCAGTCGTGATCTGGAAAATAAAGTAACGATAAAGTGCTGGTTTCTAATCTATGTAATTACTTTATGCTTGTGAGTAAACAGTATTTCTTGCTGTTTCTTTGTCAGAGTTGATGTGGAGAGTGTCTGGTTTGCCCACCCTGGAACATGCAACATATTGTCCTTCTTTATGGGTCCCTTTCAAATCTATGATACTATATCTCTCTCTGTGTGTATCATATCTATCTATCTATCTATCTATCTATCTATCTATCTATCTATCTATCCATCCATCCATCCATCCATCCATATCTATGGCTGGATGGCTCTTTGTCAGGAGGGCTTTGATTATGTTTTCTTGCCCTGATGAACTGGATGGCCTTAAGTATTTTCTGTTGGTCATGGGGGTTCTGTGTGGGAAGTTTGCCCCGATTCTGTCATTTGTGGGGTTCAGAATGCTCTTTGATTGTAGGTGAACTATGAATCCCAGTGACTACAACTCCCAAATGTCAAGGTCTATTTCCCCCAAACTCCATATTTGGACGTATTGAGTGTTTGTGCCAAGTTTGGTCCAGATCCATCATTGTTTGAGTCCACAGTGCTCTCTGGATGTAGGTGAACTACAACTCCCAAACTCAAGGTCAATGCCCACCAAACCCTTCCAGTATTTTCTGTTGGTCATGGGAGTTCCGTACACCAAGTTTGGTTCATTCCATCGTTGATGGAGTTCAGAATGCTCTTTGATTGCAGGTGAACTATAAATCCCAGCAACTACAACTCCCAAATGACAAAATCTTTTTTTAGTGAAGGACATACATTGGGTTGTTAGGTGTCTTGTGTCCAAATTTGGTGCCAATTCATCCAGGGGTTTTTGAGTTCTGTGAATACCACAAACGAACATTGCATTTTTATTAATATAGATGGAATGTGGGAAGCATGAATCAGTGGAAGCTAGACATCATAGAACAAAAAACATTGACTGAGTTATAGTGGACAGGAATTGAATAATTTCAGTGTAATAATTACATCATATTTGACTCAGAAAATAAAAATCTAAGAAGAAATGGAACGGCATTAATAGTGAGGAAAAATATAGAAAAAATTACCACAGTATATAATATAAATTCTGACCAAATAATATAAATAAGGACCCATCTACACAACCATATAAATTCCAGATTATCTGCTTTGAACTGGATTATATTACTCTACATTGCCATATAATCCAGTTCAAAGCAGATAATCTGGAATTTATATAGCTGTGTAGATGGGACCTAAAAGAAAATCCATCAATACAACCATGACCCAAGTTTATGCTCTTACTACATATGCAAATGAAGAAGAAATTGAAAGATTATCCAGGAGAAAAAAAATGTTTATATACAAAAACAGAATGTTGGCAATTGGAATGCAAAAGCAGGAAACAGAACAGAATCAAAGACTATTGGATAATTCAGCCTAAAATCAAGAAATGATGGAGAGTGATTGATTGGATTGTGGGAGGCCAACAGACTGATCATCACAAATATGTTTTTGCAGCAAACAAAAGCGATGGCTAGTGTTGTGTGCAGAATTCATTTCACCCGTTTCACACATTTCTTTCGTTCCTTTCAGGAGCATGGCGTGGGAAGCCCCCTCCCGGTACAAAAATCAGCTCAACACGAAAGCAAGTGGGAGCTGACAACCGGCTCCCCCTCTGCTTTTGTGACCACGTGGTACTTCTAGCTCGACTGAGCTGCAGGTCATTGACTCTTCCTTCCCTGGGCTTCCTTGAAATGCGCAGCCAAGGAACCCCTGCAAACGTCAGGAGAGAATGCCTCCAGAACATGGCCATATAGTCCGAAAAAACCTACAACAACGATTCTGGCCACGAAAGCCTTCGAAAATACTTTAAGGTAGTTTGGTGTTATATCCAAATCTTGTTCACCTTAGGTTTCTGTTCATGAAGATGTCATGGCTTGGAGAGCTTGCTGAAGAATCCAAAATTCCCACCATTCTTCAAAGGTTTTGGGATCATATCATGGAGCCCTCTGTGTGATCACAGAGGGCCCTTCCACACTGGCCAAAATGTGACATGAACTGGCATTAAAAATGGTGGCCCATGCCACAGTTAGCAGGCACACAGTGGAGCAAAACCCTGCCTCATTGGTGGGGTGTGCCAATGCATTGTCAACACAGGTAAGCATGGCCAATGCTACTCTCTCCTCCCTGTGCCCCATTTCACCCCCAAAGATGAAGAAACAACATGTTTACCAATTCAAGATGTTTCCATGTAGCTCCATGGTGTCCAGAAATGTTTTGGTGGACCTATGGAAAGGGAATCCCCACTCCCCTCTCCAAAGCTTTGTTGTGTCATTTCTGAGTATCATGAAGCTACAGGGAAGTCTCTTGAATTGGTAACTTGAGTTTCTTCAGTCTTGGGGTGAAATGAGTGCAAGGAGGGAAGGGCGGCACTGCCATCCTACCTCCCTGGGCTGCTTGAGCCTGGTGAGCATGGGATGGCTGTGTAGACTGCCATCGGAAACCATGAATGGTGACCCTGGAGGCAATTGCCACAGCCAGCAAATATCTAGATTTTACTGGAAGATCTGGACCTTTGCTGGTGTTTTTTTAAACCTGGCCTAAACAGTAGCAGTTTATTCTGAGTTACATCGCATTAGACTGGGATGTTGTTTGGTCTCCCCAGGCTAACGCAATTACTGTCACACATTAAATGGCAGTTTAGATGAGCCCAGAGTGTGCTGGACACAGCTGTGAATTAACTGTAGGGAACTGGCCACAGCCAGAACAGTGCAAAAATTTCATTATAGCAAGATAGGAGTTAATTTCTCAGAATAATTATTTTCCATGGTGGCAGTTAACGGCGATGCAAAATATGATGAAGTATAAGCTCTTTTTTTTTTGGTCATGTCAGGAGCAACTTAAAGTATTAGCTTATAGGCTGAAATGGTTAACTTGCACAGTATACCTCAATATAGTGAAAGCCAGGGATTGCATTTTTGAATATGCCTCCACAGACAAATATAAAAATGTTAACACCAAATCTTGAGCTTCAATCAGATTCCAGACTGAAGTAAATGAGATGATATTGTGGGACACAGCCACACTGTTATGATTAACTCATCACATTACCTGACTTCTTATATCAGCAGCCCAGTCTTTTGGAGGGATGCTTCAATGAAATTGCAACTCCTCATACTGTGATTTCTTCTCATTGAGAGAAGGAGGAAGTGCTGCAATCTTAAGAAAACCCTGACTTTCACAAGCTGTGCTTTGCATACACACCCATATAGAACTAGTCTCTGGGAAAAAGTAGATATGAGAATGAATACCTGATCTGCACTTATGAAAAAATCAGCTAGAAAAGTTAACAACCTCTACATCATGCAGTGTTCAGCAAAGATTAGATCCGTTGGTTGCACAGTAAATTAAATTGTTTGTTTTCAGATTTAGCAAGGAGTTTGGTTTAGTTCCTACTCATMCCAATAATAATAATAATAATAATAATAACAACAACAACAACAACAACAACAACAACAACAACAACAACAACTTGCCTTTCCCTGCAGCTTCAGGCAGAATACAACATCTTTTAAAYAAGTGATAAATAAATACTATTAAAAGCCATACAACTGATTTAGCTGTCAGAGCTCTTCTGSCAGGTCATTCCACAGTCTTGGGGCASCCGATGAAAAGGTCCTCTGGGTGGTGGTTGGAGTAGATGCCCCCCAGARGACCTCTGTRYCTGAAGGGGCAGATTGTACATGAGAAAGTGATCCTGTAGGTTGTCGTGTCAGGAGTGACTTGAGAAACTGCAAGTTGCTTCTGGTGTGAGAGAATTGGCCGTCTGCAAGGATGTTGCCCAGGGGATGCCCGGATGATTTGATATTTTTATCATCTTTCTGGGATCCCCACATGAGGTGCTAGAGTTGATATAGGGAGCTCATCCGCCTCAACACCTCATCCTGTTGGTCTTCAGTCCTGCTGGCACAGGGGTTTAACCTGTAGGTAACCTGGACYCAAACCATRTAGGGCTTTAAAGATCAAAGCCAACACTTTATACTCTGTCCAGAAACTAWWTGGCAACMRGTGGAGTGAYTTTAGRATAGGTGTAACATRYYCACACCTAGATRTTCCTGTGACCAATCTGGCCACTGCATTTTGAACTCATTGGAGTWTCTGAACTTGGTATGGCGATAGCCCAATGTAAAGCTCATYGAAGAAGCCCAACCTTGAGGTTACCAGMGCATGCACAACCATCTTCAGGTTCTCAGRTTCTAGGACGAGGAGCAGCTGCCGTATTAGCCAAAGCCGGTAGTAAGCACTCCTGTCCATCACATCTACTTGAGCTGACATTTTGAGAGACAGATCTAGGAGCACTTGCAACCTGTGAACATAGTTTTCCAAGGTGAGGGTAACCGCATCCAGAACTGATTGACAGAGTAGGTCCACCTATCTATCAGCTATGTTTTGAGCCCAAGGGCTGCAGGTATCCATGGTCAAGCTCTCAAGGGCTACATTCTGCCAGGGAAAGGGTTAAAACACTGCGTTGGGGAGAAACAAGGGCAACTTGTGTAAAGCATCTAAAAAGAAAATCCCCCTGCCTCAACCTTTGTGTGGACTGTTGACAACCTCCTTGACCAGTCCACATGCCCCCCTCCCCATGCACAGATCACTGTAGAAGGCAGCAGGAAAGCCTGGGTGCCACAAGTGTCTTGGGATAAGTCTGGAGAAAAAAGTGCTCAATCCCATTTATTCATTTTCTCTTAAACACATACACAGGGGGGAAATCTCACATACATAAATCTGTCTGAGCTGCCTGTACTTTAAGCTTTTCCTAAAGGACTTGCAGACATCCCAGGAGGCTGCCTGTGGAGCTCTTGTGATCAACCAACGTTTACGTTAAAGTTAATTAGGAATTACGGCACTACAGCAGAGGAGCAGGGACCAGGAAACGTAGTGGAGATGGGAAGAAGCTATTTAAACGCATTCTGCTCCCACACACACCCCATCCTCCAACAATTGCATAGGAAAGAGACAGGAAAGAAATAAGCTGCAGCAAAGAGGAAGCTGCTCTGTTTTCTGATGCTGCCTTGATTAAAATGTCTGGGAAACATAATTTGAAGGGACCCCAGAAACCACAAGTTAGTGCTTAAAATGGAACTGGCTTCCTTCTTCTCCTTCCCTATCCTGGGAAATTCAAGAAGGAGTCCTCATGGACAACAAGTTAAACATGAGCCAACAATGTGATACGACAAGAAAAAAAGCCAATGGGATTTTGGCCTGCATCAATATGAGTATAGTGTGTAGATCCAGGGAAGTCATGCTATCTCTCAATTCTGCCTTGGTTAGGCCACACCTGGAATATTTTGTCCAATTCTGGGCATGACAATTGAAGAGAGATATTGACAAGCTGGAATGTGTCCAGAGGAGGGCAACTAAAAATATCAAAGTTCTGGAGAACAAGCCCTATGAGGAGCAGCTTAAAGAGCTGGTCATATTTAGCCTGAAGAAGAGAAGGCTGAGAGGAGTCATTTTAGCCATGTATAAATACGTGAGAAGAAGTCATAGGGAGGAGGGAGCAGACTTGTTTTCTGCTGCCCTGGAGACTTGGGTGCAGAACAATGGCTTCAAACTACAAGAAAGGAGATTCCATCTGAACATTAGGAAGAACTTCCTGACTGTGAGAGCCGTTCAGCAGTGGAACTCTCTGCCCCGGGTGTGGTGGAGGCTCCTTCTTTGGAAGCTTTTAAACAGAGGCTGGGTGGCCAGCTGTCGGGGGTGCTTTGAATACAATTTTCCTGCTTCTTGGCAGGGGGTTGGACTGGATGGCCCATGATGTCTCTTCCAACTCTATGATTCTATGAGGAAACCTTGACCAGGTCCTTTTGGTTTATATTAGAGTGGGGTGGGTGAGGGCATGCCAACAGGCTCCTGCCCATAGGTTGGAGGTCCCTCATCACTCCACCATACAAGCTGACCTCTGAAAAATTAGATCAACTTTGATTATCCTCCCCTTCTCCCAAAACACACGTGTGTCCTGTATTACTGTATTTTTTTTGCAATTCTAAGCTGCCCTATATAAACATCTCTATAATGGGGAGCATCTTCACATTGCAGGTGTAAAAACAATAATTTTCATTATTGTTGTTGTTGGTAATGAATGAAGGGTGCATCTTACCATCAAAAGCATCTTACATTTGAAGAAATGGGGTAAATAGAGCAATTGGGAGAGAATGCTCTTTTAGCACAAAAACTAAGGATTAATAAGCATGTAATGTGTTTATTTTGCCTAGTATTAATTTCTGGAGAGCTTTGTTCTAAAGCTGCTGCACTATATTATGATAGCAAGCTTTGGTTTCTGACGGTCTATATTTCATTATGGATGTTTAATGAATTAGATAAGCAGAGGCGGGATGAGCAGATGCAATCTGTAAGAAAAGGACAGGGGGACAATGAGGCCAAGTGGGTAAATGGCTGCAGGCCAGTTTTATATCTGTCATTCCTCTCTTCAGGGTTGGTACGCATCAATCTAGCTGGGTGCCCACTATGGCCCAGTCTTTATAGAAAGGATAGCAGCAGCAGCATTATTTGTCAGTTTCCCTAAATGTCATAGTAGCTATGGGGGCATAGCTGAGCACACCATTTCAGGGAGGACATAATGAGCCTATAAATTGAAGCAAATTGCCACAGGATTCATTTTTTTGCAACAGCAGCAACCTATATCTATACAAGCTTTTGGATTCTGGCACACTCTTGAGTTTTGAAAATGCTGGAAGGAGCTATGTAAATTTTGGGTGGGTTACTTCTCATTATTTCCCACTAAGGGATAAAATGAACACATCTGAGAGTAGGAAAAAATCTCTCCCCCGCACACATTGAGCAACAGTCCTAGTCAGCATAATCAATAACATAATAGTGGATTACCTACTTGGAAATTCTAGCTATAATAGAACAAGGAAAAAATATGAGGGGAAAATGCATTTAGCATCACCCTTAAGACAAACTGATTGATACTTTAGCACACTGTTTCTTAAACTGTGAGTCCTGGCCCCAAAAGGAGTCCCTTTGGCTCAATGTTGAGATAATGAAAAGTTTAGCATAACTAAACATTT
>NW_026847438.1:122092220-122103497 GCF_025583915.1 Anolis sagrei ordinatus
TGACTAGTTCTAGCTCAGCCCTAGAACATCTGGCTATCATGCTAACCTTATTACTGGCCATTTTTCAGTCATAGAAGTAGATGGTGTGAGACAACCTGACAGTTGCAATCTTCTGCTGAAATAGTGCTGTGTTAGAAATTTAGTGGAGAAAGAAAGGGAATCTAAAATACAGAATTCAGTCAAACAACGAGACCTGGAAGCCCTAACTTCTGTAATATTCTGCGAGTGTCCCCTCTGAGATGGAGGTACATCCTAGAGCTGATGAAAGGGATTGAGTAGGTGACATTATGTATTGGTCAGTATTAACCTCTCCTGCTTCAGTTTTCCAAATGGATGCTGTACTTTGCTTTTCAATTTCAAAGTATAATGTTGCTGAAAATGCTCTTTTACAATTGATGGACTCTACAGTGGAAGTGGTGCATTTTTTAGTAAGAGTTGAATGATTTTTATGGAGCATGCAGGGATTTGGGGCATTAGAAATGCTGGCATGTATAAAATGTAAAATGTTAATATTGTATAAGCTGTGCTAGAAGAAGGAAAACACAGGGATTGATTTACTGGAGCCTTGATATATATGTGACATTTTCTGAGATATAAAAATTAAGATATGAATGGATTGCCTTTTGATATTGCTCAATAAGTATGAAGAAGAATGGATCTTTTCTCACGACCAAAATCCTTTGGTCGAGGTGAAGATAAAAATCCTTTCTTATTTCATCCTTTATACAACAAATCTCCCTCTGTTATTCTTCCCAACACTCAAGGAATTAGAATTGAAGAAGAAGGAAAGGCAGAATGAGGTGTTGTGTGGTTTCTGGGCTGTATGGCAATTTATTTATTTTTATTTATCTACCGCATTTGTATACCGCCTTTCTCAGCCAGAGGTAACTCAAGGCAGTTCACAGTCGGCAGCAATTCAATGCCATAACAAATATCAAAATATAGTTAAAACAATTATAAAAGCAATTCAACATTTAAAATGTAATATAAAAAGCAAATATATCTGTAAAAACAAGATCCTTGGCATCTCTTTACTAAAATCGTTGTCCAATGTTCTAGCAGCATTTTCTCCTGATGTTTTGCCTGCATCTGTGGCTGGCATCTTCATCCTCTCTGAAGATGCCAGCCACAGATGCAAGTGAAACGTCAGGAGCAAATGCTGCAAGAACACGGCCATACAGCCCGGAAACCACACTACACCCCAGTGATTCTGGCCATGAAAGCCTTTGGCAATACAAAAGACAGAGTCTCGTGGTTTTTTAATACTGAGCAGAGATGCGGATTTTGAATGTTTTCCAGATTGATCTAGATATACAGATAAATCACATAGAATCCTACCATTGGTCGAGGTGAAGATAAAAATCCTTTCTTATTTCATCCTTGGAAGAAGGACTTCAGCGTGACCTTTTGCAATGTTTTTTTCTATCTTCTTTTATGATAGTAAAGGTAAATTAAGACTTAATTAACATTAAGTCTAGTCGAGTCCAACTTTGGTGGATGGCACTCATATCCATTTCTAAGCCAAAGAGCCAGCGTTATCTGTAGACGCTTCCAAGGTCATATGGCCAGTATGACTGCGGTGCATGGAGTACTGGTACTTTCCTGCCAATGTCGTACCTTTTGATGTACTCACATTTGCATGTTTTTGAACTGCTAGTGAAATGGCAGGGAGAAGGTTTCAGGAAAAGAGACAAAGAGAGGTCCGGAGGTCTCAAAAGCACGGATTTTGTTTCCAGCTGGGGCCCTGGAGTGGATTTACGTCCAAAAGCAAACCAGAGCAATGATATAGGTGCGGACTTTCCCTTTTATAGTCTTCAAAAGCAAGCAAACAAGAACATGCGTCTACATACGTTGACATCATTCACTACGCCACCTTAGCATCATACAAATATCAAATTCTACCTTCCAACATGCAAAAGGCATGTCCCTGTGTATTTATTTCTAGCAGCAGCTTACATTAATCAATCAAGGGGCCCACTTTGACCTGTCAGGAGGGAGGGGGCGCTCCTTTTAGAGTCTAGTTGTACCAACCTGTTGCTCCTAGGACAGGCTTATCTCTCTCCTGGAATGTATAGATAACATGCCTCCCTCTTCAGCTCCTCTCTTGCTGTGCCTGGAAAGCAGCTTGCTTGTCCATTAGCATTCTTTCTATATATAGAGAGAGCCTGATTTTTCTATATATTTCAGTGCTTATAAAGTACATACATTTGATTTATAAATAAATATCTATTTTTCCATATCTCCTCATCACTAGGTTGACAGAAGCTGGGGCTAATAACGGGAGCTCACCCTGTCTGCAGATTCAAACTGCCAGCCTTCCAGTCAGCAAGTTCTGCAGCTTAGCGGTTTAACCTGCTACGCCACTGCGGCCCCTCTTTTATGGTATCAGAAGAAAATGCAAAATTTTGCTATCAGTATTAATGCATTTATGTACAATGCACAATATTAGAAAATGTGATATTGCCTTTTAATAAAGGTAAACAAAAACAGCACCAGATGGGTTATTTGGGTTTTTGTGATGAGCAGCCTGTTATGTTAGGCGTATTGTATGTAGGGAGTTTCACAAACAGAAGTAGAAACTCATTTTATTGAGAGAAAGGAGTGTTGCACAATATTTTATACAATTTGCAGAAATTATTGGGAGATACTGGGTGTCATCTACATTACAGAAAGACATCTGTACTATAGAATCTGATAACACTTTGCTATGGTTCAATGCTATGGTATCATGAGAGTTGTAGTTTGGTGAGGCACCAGCACTCTTTGGCAGAGAAGGCCAGAGACCTTATAAAGCCTCAACTCCCATGATTTCATAGCATTGAACCATGGCAGTCAAGCTGCATTAGTTCTGTAATGTAGATGCACTCCTGGTCTAGTACCGAAGATGAGCTTTTGAAGTGTTCACTTGCTTTGGCTGAGATGCTTGGTTTCCCCTAGAATATTGGTAGTAGCGAGACATCTTCACATATTCCAGACATGTTCTTTGCATATTATGCAAATTATTATAATAATGGATATTACAAATTCACATTCTAATTATATACATTCAACACATTAATCACTGAAAATTTCACACTATTATATTTCAGCCTTGCTACATTTTAAAACTCTTAGCTACTCTTCTGAGAGAACTAATATAATAATGTTCATAGGGTTGGACTTGAAACAGACACTCCAATTCAAATTCCTGGTGGTTCACTGAATTTATCATGTGGCCATGGACTATCACTATTTCTCAGCAAATCCACAGCAGAGGAATCTAGTGATGATTAATAGCAGGACAAGTATCACGTAAAGTTTCTCATGTGGTCAACAAAAACAACAACCATTTGTCATGCAAAGGTACTTTTAATTATATTTTATTCTCACCAGCTCACAATTAAAAAATTGTGCTACACTTTCCTTACTGGTGACAAAAAGGTACAGAACCATAAAAATATCACTAAAAGTGACTGTCGTGTGACTCATAGAGTGAAATTCAGAGGAAATTAACATCAAACCTAACAAAATTACCTCCTTCTCTTGCACTTTCATGGCTTCTTAAACCTTTTCCACTTGCAAACACCAAGCACAAAGTAGCTGCCTGCAATAACATCCTGTGGAAGCTTACTAATAGCGCATAAGCTGCAGACCCAAAATTAATAAGAACATTAGCCCTGGCCTTGTCTTACTCAACAAGTTTTGTGCATCAATAGGAGCATAGTGTCTAGATCTAGGGAAGTCATGCTACCCCTCTATTCTGCTTTGGTTAGACCACACCTGGAATATTGTGTCCAATTCTGGGCACCACAATTCAAGAGAGATGTTGACAAGCTGGAATGTGTCCAGAAGAGGGCGGCTAAAATGATCAGGGGTCTGGAGAACAGGCCCTATGAGAAGCGGCTTAAAGAGCTGGGCATGTTTAGCCTGAAGAAGAGAAGGCTGAGAGGAGATAAGATAGCCATGAATAAATATGTGAGAGGAAACCACAGGGAGGAGGGAGCATGCTTGTTTTCTGCTTCCATGGAGACTAGGACACAGAACAATGGCTCCAAACTACAAGAAAGGAGATTCCATCTGAACATCAGGAAGAACTTCCTGAGTCTGAGAGCCATTCAGCAGTGGAACTCTCTGCCCTGGAGTGTGGTGGAGGCTCCTTCTTTGGAAGCTTTTAAACAGAGGCTGGATGGACATCTGTCAGGGGTGCTTTGAATGCAATATTCCTGCTTCTTGGCAGGGGGTTGGACTGGATGGCCCATGAGGTCTCTTCCAACTCTTTGATTCTATGATTCTATGAACTGCTGAGTATGCCTTCCCCATCTGGCATAAATTTGCCTGTGCGAAGCAGGTGAATATAGCACTGAATAAGATATGTAGAGCAATCACAGGATGTCTTAAACCTATATCTGTTGATAGACTCTATAAGCTAACTGACATTTCCCCATCTCCCAATGTGCAACAGGAAGTTGCTGCCAATTGTGAGAGAAATAAGGTTGAACATTATGAAAGCCATCCACTGTAGACTGCAAATCCCCTCCCAGTAGACTTAAAATCAATGACAAGTTTCGTGAGAACCACCACTCTTCTAGATGTTCCTCCAGCAACTGCAAGAATATCCCTGTTGGCAGCAACATCAGGCAATTCCAACTGGATAGCCCCCAATGAGGGTCTTCCTCCAGGGGCAAACCAAGAATGGGCAACTTGGAAAAAATGGGACAATTTGGTGGCTTCAGTTGAAACGAGGATTCGTGAGAACAGGCGCTTCACAATAACAGGTCTCTCAAACGAATTTCCTGACGTGTCGAGATCAGTGCTTTACAACATTGTTTCTGAACACCTAAAGTTTAGGAAACTGCTCCCATTGGGTCCCGAAACTCCTAACAGAGGACCACAAAAACCAAAGATTTGAGTGTGCGATCAAATCAAATCGTCTGTAATCAAAAAAGGGCGACCGGAGCAGTCCTCATCATGGACGTTGTCACAGCCATCTTTGAATTGTCATACCCATTTACACACTTTGCTTTCACTCATAACAGTATCACCGTATACTTCACAAATCAGTCGATGAATTTCTGCAGCAGGCAGGATCCTTGCTGACAAAAACCGCATCACTGAGAGACCTCACATGCAGAGGGTGAGTTGATAGTCTTAAACATTTTTAAAGCACAGAACAGAACCGTACAGGTTAGCTACAGAGCGGAAACTGAGCACAATTGTTCACGAGGCATGCTGGTGCACGACGCACGCACTCGTTGCGGTATGTGCGCAAACTACTAGTGGTTACAACAAAACAGACCTTACTTAAAAAATACCCCTCGTATTATAAGTAGACACAGTGCACCCAAATACCTGGGTGGACCGTGCTCTGACCTACAAGAAGCACTGCCTGAATATCAAGCAAAAAGTGGGTGCTAGAAACAATATCATATGAAAGCTGACTGGCACAACCTGGGGATCACAACCAGACACAGTGAAGACATCTGCCCTTGCACTTTGCTACTCCTCTGCTGAGTATGCATGTCCAGTGTGGAACACATCTCACCACACTAAAACAGTAGATGTGGCTCTTAATGAGACATGCCGCATTATCACGGGGTGTCTGCGCCCTACACCACTGGAGAAATTACACTGTTTAACCTGTATTGCACCACCTGATATCCACCAGGAAGTAGCAACCAATAGTGAAAGGACCAAGGCAATGACATCTCCAGCTCATTCCCTGTTTGGGTATCAGCCAGCACGTCAATGACTTAAATCAAGAAATAGTTTTCTAAGATCTACACAGACACTCGCTGGAACACTCAGCAAGCGAGAGTCCAAAAGTGACAGGCTTAAACCCAGAACCTCAATCAATGGCTGATACCAAATGAGAGACTCCCCCCTGGGCACACAAAAAACTGGGCGACTTGGAAGGCACTGAACAGACTGCGCTCTGGTACCACAAGATGCAGAGCCAACTTTAAGAAATGGGGCCACAAAGTGGAATCCAAGACGTGCGAGTGTGGAGAAGAGCAAACTACAGACCACGTACTGCAATGTAACCTGAGCCCTGCTACATGCACAATGGAGGACCTTCTTATAGTAACACCAGAGGCACTCCAAGTGGCCAGCTACTGGACAAAGGACATTTAATCAACTCCCAAGCTTGCAAACGTTGTGCTTTGTTTGTTTGTTAAAAAATGCAATACAACTGTTTGGTTTGCTCCTGACACGATAAATAAACAAATAAGTAGACAAACACACATAGGCTTGGCACATTGCATCAAAACTACCTGCATAATAATTAGTCAAGAAAGCAAGGTAAATGCAGATAGATAAGCCTCCTATAGGGGAAAAAGCATAGATACAAGTTTGTATGCCAGCGAATTCTAGACTTGAAAAAGTGTTTGTGGTCATTATTCTTCTCTAATTAGAAAACCTGCTAGAAAACTCCTGGGCCAAAGTTGGCTAAAGATTTCTTCTGTTTTTATTTTTTATATTAAAGCAGAGCAACCTTTACTGAGAACCAGCTGCTGCCTGTAAACGGAAGACTGCAGGGAAAGAATAAATTACTGACATACACAGTTCCACCGAATGAAGTGAGGAATGCAGTAAATTGCATAACATCTGAGTGAGCCTGCAGCCCTGGAGAAAGGTTATAATGAGGAGCATATTGTGTTACCCTGGAGCTCAACTGTTCATCTGCCTTACTGTTATGCTATGCATGTGGGATGTGGGAAGTAGCTCTAGTCAAGTTGACCACCACTTTAAGAGGAAAGTACAGACTGTAGCTTTCTTTGGCTGTTGCATTCTGAAACAAGATTTTTAAATCCCAGAGGTCAACTCTAGATTGCTAGAGCTTTGCTAGTGAGATGGTTGTCTCAGAACCACTTTATGTGATGGAAAAGATGAACTCTCCATTTGTTCATAGCACTTCTATGAATATTGACACTCCATTCTCGCTCTTAGGCTTCATTTAAGTTTTTACTGTCAGTTACTTTGTCTGTTGTTAAGTTTAAAGTTAGGTTGTTTTTATAATGTGGTTTTGTCTTGATGTAATTTATTTGAATGTTTTCCTTTTAATAGTAGTAGTAGTAATAATAATAATAATAATAATAATAATAATAATAATAATAATACTTTATTGGTACCCTGCTACCATCTCCCCAAGGGACTCGGTGCAGCTTACATGAGGCCAAGCCCAAATACAACAATACAAACAGTAATAACAACAATACAAGCAATTAAAAATAAAACATGGACAATACAATCATGCAACATTAACAATAAGACCACACGATTAAAAACTATGGGAAGGCCAAATGTAAAAATTAAAATTGAAAGTAATGCTGGAACATGGGCGAAAAAGTGATGGGGCGTTTGTGGAAAACATACAAGCAGACCTAAAAATGTAAAGTGCTTTGGAGGACAAAGTGCTATGGGATCATTATTCTGGGAAGGCACACTGGAACAGCCACGTCTTCAAGCTCCTCCTAAAGACTGCCAGAGTTGGGGCTTGACTGATGTCCTTAGGAAGTGAGTTCCAGAGTCGGGGGGCCACCACCGAAAAGGCCCTCTCTTTTGTTCCCACCAATCATGCCTGCGATGCAGGTGGGATCGCGAGCAGGGCCTCTCCAGATGAACAGAGAGATCATGTGGGTTCGTATACAGAGATGTGGTCACGCAGGTAGGCGGGTCCCAAACCGTTCAGGGCTTTGTAGGTAAGAACCTGCACCTTGAATTGGGCCCAGGAAATGAATGGCAACCAGTGGAGCTCCTTGAACAGGAAGGTTGACTGCTCCCTGTAAGGAGCCCCAGTTAACAACCTGGCCGCCGCCCATTGGGCCATCTGGAATTTCCGAGCTATTTTCAAGGGCGGCCCCACGTAGAGTGCATTACAGTAATCCAGTCTAGAGGTGACTAAGGCATGGACCACCTTGGCCAGATTCATTTTTGGCAATGAATGGTTGCAATACTTGTTGGAAACCGCCCTGAGTCCTTTCAGGGAGATAGGGTGGTCTACAAGTAAATTAAGTAAATAATAATAATAAGTATTATTATTATTATTATTATTATTATTATTATCATTATTATTAGAAACACAACAAGATGAGTCCACAGCAGAAAAGATCACTCTGCTGGTTGTTGTATTGGATCACACGTCAGATCCTAGACACATGATTCCCAAGTGTCTAGGACTGTGTGATGTATCGGCGAATAATGCTGCAGATCCCAGTAAGGTGGCCTTTTGCAGCTGGCAGATGGTAATTTTGTTAGCGCCAATTGTGTTTAAGTGCAGGCTAAGGTCTTTAGGCACTGCACCCAGTGTGCCGATCACCACTAGGACCACCTTTACTGGTTTGTGCCAGAGTCTTTGCAGTTCAATCTTTAAATTCTCATATTGTGTCATCTTTTCCAGTTGTTTCTCTTCAATCCTGCTGTCACCTGGGTTTGCAACATCAACAATCTATACTTTGTTTTTTAACACAATAGTGATGTCAGGAGTATTGTGCTCCAAAACTCTGATAGTCTGAATTCGGAAGTCCCAGAGTAGTTTGATGACGTGTTCATTTTCTGTAACTTTTTCCGGCTTGTGATCCCACCAGTTCTTTGTCGCAGGCAGATGGTATTTGTGGCACAAGTTCCAATGAATCATCTGAGCAACGGTGTTATGCCTCTGCTTGTAGTCTGTCTGCGCAATCTTCTTGCAGCAGCTGAGGATGTGATCTATTGTTTTATCTGCTTTCTTGCAGAGTCTACATTTGGGATATGCCACTGACTTTGATGGCATTTGTTCTAATGCAGCAGTTCTCAACCTGGGGGTCGCGACCCCCAGGGGGGTCGCTGGATCATTTTTGGGGGGTCGCGAAGGCACCTCGGTTAGCCCCGCCCCCTCCAAAATGGCTGCCGGCCCCTGTGCCAGCCAAACATGCAGGCACTCGAGGTCGGCTCCTCCTCCTCTTCCCACAAGGCTGCATGGAGTCAAGAGGAGGAGCTTAGAGGCAAAGGCGCGCAAGGGAGAAGGTACACTATTTTTGGAGACCTTCTTGGGCCCTCCCCTCCCCGTGAGCTTAGAAGGGGTGGGGGTCGAGTGGAAGGCTCCCCATATGGGCTGGCTCTTGCTGCCCAAGTTTGACCCAGGACCATCATGGGGGGAGGTCAATTTCTCTGGTGTGGGTGAACTACAACTCACCAAAACAAAGGTCAGTTCCCCCATGAAGAAGAGGAGGAAGAAGAGGAGAAACCGCGGAGGCCGCACAGGGGCTGCTGCGGCTGTTTTTCCTCTTCTTGCTCCTCCTCCTCCAGCTGGCCATCAAGGAGAAAGAGAAGGAAAAAGAGGAGAAGGGGCTCTGCTGCTGTTTCTTCTCCTCCAACTGGCCATGGAAGAGGAAGAAGCGGAGAAACTGCAGCAGTGTCCCTTCTCCTCGTCCTCCTCGATGGGCAACTGGAGGAAGAGGAAAAGGGTCCTGCTGCCTTGCCCCGCCTCCCCCCTCCCTGGCTCGAAGGCTCTGCCTGTTGTTGTTGCTGCAAGGTTAGTGAGTGGACCAGCTGGTTGCTCCCTGGGTAAGAAACATCTTAGCTGTTGGGGAAGGAGGAGCCCACACAGCCAGATAATCCACTTCAATGTGTATTTTATGCAGCTGTATGGAAGGGGACACAACTAACCTAGGCCTCTTCCACACAGCTGAATGAAATCCCACATTATCTGCTTTGAACTGGATTATCTGTGTCCACACAGCCAGATAATCCACTTCAGTGTGTATTTTATGCAGCTGTATGGAAGGGGCCCCAACTAACCTAGGCCTCTTCCACACAGATGAAAGAAATCCCACATTATCTGCTTTGAACTGGATTATCTGTGTCCACACAGCCAGATAATCCACTTCAGTGTGTATTTTATGCAGCTGTATGGAAGGGGCCCCAACTAACCTAGGCCTCTTCCACACAGATGAATGAAATCCCACATTATCTGCTTTGAACTGGATTATCTGTGTCCACACAGCCAGATAATCCACTTCAGTGTGTATTTTATGCAGCTGTATGGAAGGGGCCGCCACTAAACTAGGCCTCTTCCACACAGATGAAAGAAATCCCACATTATCTGCTTTGAACTGGATTATCTGTGTCCACACAGCCAGATAATCCACTTCAGTGTGTATTTCATGCAGCTGTATGGAAGGAGCCCCAACTAACCTAGGCCTCTTCCACACAGATGAATGAAATCCCACATTATCTGCTTTGAACTGGATTATCTGTGTCCACACAGCCAGATAATCCACTTCATGTGTATTTTATGCAGCTGTATGGAAGGGGACCCAAATAACCCAGGCCTCTTCCACACAGATGAATGAAATCCCACATTATCTGCTTTGAACTGGATTATCTGTGTCCACACAGCCAGATAATCCACTTCAGTGTGTATTTTATGCAGCTGTATGGAAGGGGACCCAAATAACCCAGCCCCCTTCCACACAGCTGAATGAAATCCCACATTATCTGCTTTGAACTGGATTATCTGTGTCCACACAGCCAGATAATCCACTTCAATGTGTATTTTATGCAGCTGTATGGAAGGGGCCCCAGATAACCCAGGCCCCTTCCACACAGCTGAATGAAATCCCACATTATCTGCTTTGAACTGGATTATCTATGTCCACACAGCCAGATAATCCACTTCAGTGTGTATTTTATGCAGCTGTATGGAAGGGGCCCCAAATAACCCAGGCCTCTTCCACACAGATGAATGAAATCCCACATTATCTGCTTTGAACTGGATTATCTGTGTCCACACAGCCAGATAATCCACTTCAATGTGTATTTTATGCAGCTGTATGGAAGGGGACCCAAATAACCCAGGCCCCTTCCACACAGCTGAATGAAATCCCACATTATCTGCTTTGAACTGGATTATCTATGTCCACACAGCCAGATAATCCACTTCAGTGTGTATTTTATGCAGCTGTATTGAAGGGGACCCAACTAACCCAGGCCCCTTCCACACAGATGAATGAAATCCCACATTATCTGCTTTGAACTGGATTATCTGTGTCCACACAGCCAGATAATCCACTTCAGTGTGTATTTCATGCAGCTGTATGGAAGGAGCCCCAACTAACCTAGGCCTCTTCCACACAGATGAATGAAATCCCACATTATCTGCTTTGAACTGGATTATCTGTGTCCACACAGCCAGATAATCCACTTCAGTGTGTATTTTATGCAGCTGTATGGAAGGGGCCGCCACTAAACTAGGCCTCTTCCACACAGATGAAAGAAATCCCACATTATCTGCTTTGAACTGGATTATCTATGTCCACA
>NW_026847438.1:122104037-122139575 GCF_025583915.1 Anolis sagrei ordinatus
ATCATCATCATCATCTATATTGCCATGTAAAATCCAGAGTATCTGCTTTGAACTGGATTATATAGTGTAGACTGGACTCATATAATCCAAAGTGGATAATCTGGATTTCATATGGCAGTGTAGATGAGTCCTTAATCTCAAATAAGTTATTTACATGGTCTCCTCTACAACAAATTTGGAGACAGTTGGGTTTGTAGCAGACACTCTGATGGGAAAAGGCATCATGCCCATTTCAGGTACAAATAACTATCTGGGAAAAAAGATACCATTGTTCCGAAAATGTAATCTCTTAATTCAAACATATACAGCAAGAGCCCTCTGTGGAGGGTCGTTCCACGGAAAAAGGAAATACCAATGCTGACTCAGGACCAGATGTCCCTGGCTGCCATCACTACAATTTCCCTCCCCAGGCATTCAAAAAGGCGAAAGGCAGCATCACAGCAGAGGGACTGAT
This sequence comes from Anolis sagrei ordinatus, assembly GCF_025583915.1. Taxonomy (NCBI): domain Eukaryota; kingdom Metazoa; phylum Chordata; class Lepidosauria; order Squamata; family Anolidae; genus Anolis; species Anolis sagrei. Next base: position 122,104,492 of record NW_026847438.1, read on the forward strand.
ATTTAATTTAGGCTATAATTATGAGGTCACTGCCTAGCAAGCATTATGCTAACAAAAATTAATGATCAGAGTTCCAGATTAAGGACTATTCAGGAAGCAAAGACAAAAGACAGAGGCTTTTAATGCATTCTTGGCCAAGAATGGATGCACGTGGGCTCTTGCCCAAAAATACAAGCATAAAATAACATGTGCTGTGCAAACAGTTTTATCCAATCAAGTTAACATTGTCCACATTTGAATTGCCCCTCCCCTGTTTCTGGTTGGCCAGAAAAGGGGTTGGCTAGGATCCACGCTGGGATTGGTAGGCAAGGGAGAAGGGCAGGTGGGGATTGGTCTAGAGCAGTGGTTCTCAACCTTCCTAATGCTGTGACCCCTTAATACAGTTCCTCATGTTGTGGTGACCCCCAACCATAACATTGTTTTCATTGCCACTTCATAACAGTCATTTTACTGCTGTTATAAATCATAATGTAAATATCCGATATGCAGGATGAAATTTTCATTCACTGGAACAAATCTGGCACAAATACTCAATATTCCCAAATATGAATACTGGTGAGGTTGAGTTTGTCATTTGGGAGTTGTAGTTGCCGGGATTTATAGTTTGCCTATAATCAAAGAGCATTCTGAACTTAACCAGCGATGGAATTGAATCAAATTGGGCACAAAGAACTCCCATGCCAACAGAAAACACTGGAAGGGTTTAGTGGGCATTGACCTTGAGTTTGGGAGTTGTAGTTCACCTATATTCAGAGAGCACTGTGGACTCACACAATGATGGATCCGGACCAAACTTGACATAAATACTCAATATGCCCAAATGTGAACACCGGTGGAGTCTGGGGAAAATAGACCTTGACGTTTGGGAGTTGTAGTTGTTGGGACTCACTACAATCAAAGAACATTCTGAACTCCACTAATGATAGAATTGGGTCAAACTTCCCACATGGAATCCCCAACAGAAAATACTGTACTTTCTGATGATCTTTGGCGACCCCTCTGACACCCCCTCATGACCCCCTCAGGGGTCCCGACCCCCAGGTTGAGAAACACTGGTCTAGAGTGAAGGACCAGTCAGCTGCAGAGCTGCCATCATGGGAGGGCACAGCCTAAGAATACAGAGTAAAGATAATCCAATTTTACATTAAACAAAGGGACAGTTTTTAGAAAATAAACGTGTAAGACTGAAATGTAGTGTAGACGAATGGCTGCTGACAAAAGAGGCACATTCCACGCCCCTGGTTCTGAAAGCAAACACACAGGTTTGGCTAAGCAGAATGTTTCCATATCTTTGAAACAGTTAGGCTGTCTGATGGCTCTGGAAGAAAGATCTAGAGGGGTTTGTTTCACTGTCAGGATCGTGTAGAGTTGGCTGCCTTGATACATTTCATAAAACAGTTTATACATTTTAGATTTGGGAAACAGATACATTATATAAAAGGATAAAAGTTATACTGAAAGTAATAGAAACTGTTCCCGATCTTAGCTTTTTAATCCTGTATCAAGTTTTAGCTGTCTGAGCATGGAGATGATGGGATTGTGTAAATAAATATAAATAAAATAAATGTTATTTATACCCTGCCACTATCACCCTGAAAGGACACGGGGTGTCCCACAAAAAGCACACAATAGTGCCGCGACAAAACAGCTTATATTTACATAAACATCACATGTTTGCATAAAAACAACATATATTTACATAAAACAGCACACAAATATAAACCCTGCCAATTTAAAATCCAACAGATGCAGCAAAGCTTCAGATAAAAACAAGCTGTGTACCGTCGAAGGCTTTCATGGCTGGAATCACTGGGTTGTTGTAGGTTTTTCGGGCTATATGGCCATGTTCTAGAGACATTCTCTCCTTACGTTTTGCCTCATCTGTGGCAAGCATCCTCAGAGGTTGTGAGGTCAGACCTCACAACCTCTGAGGATGCTTGCCATAGATGCAGATGAAATGTCAGGAGATAATACCTCTAGAACGTGGCCATATAGCCCGAAAAACCTATAACAACCAAGCTGTGTATCATCTCAGTTCATAAAGTGCTGACAGAAAGCAGTCACTAGGTCCTCGAGGTTTCATGGTTAAGGTATTAATCATGGCTCAAAGGCTTGTACAAAAAGCCATGTTTTCAATTGTGTCCTGGAAAGCTTGGAGGGTGGTGGCTAATCTGATCTCTTTAAGGAGGGCTTTTCTCAAGCCAGCCAAATAAGAAATGTCTGCAGGAATGTCGAAATGGCAATGGTCTCCTTTGGCTCTGAGTACGGCCAGTTCACACCTGGGGCTAGTTTCCAGCATGGAAAGCAGGAAGTTTATCTTTTGGATGTGAGAGGACACTTCTTGACCATGTGCCAAATGGTGACATTTGTTAAAGACTAGGAATAAAAGTGATCAGCAAGAAAATAAAGGAACAAGACTACGGTGGTACAGCCATGTCATGAGAAGAGAACCAACATCAGTAGCACGAATAGCACTATATTTGGAGATTACAAGATGACACCATGTGGATGGCCAAGAAAAGATGGATGGACACCATCAACGAAGACGTGTGTACTGCCAACCTGAGACCTAAGGTTGCCCAAAGCAAAGCCCTGTGGAAATGACAGTCACAATGTTAACCTCTCTATTGGGGAAATGGCTTAGAAAGAAGAAGTGAGAATCCACAATAATAGCCGGATGATTACCTGAACCATGGCTATGGCCCAGGGCATGACATTCCTAGGGATTGTGGCCAAGGTCAGGCAGAGGCCAGTGTCTCTTATCTCAGAAGTAAAATAGAATATATTTAATAGATTTATGTAAGAAAAAAGTGGAATAAAATGTAGTTCATAGTAAGGAGGATAGAGGAGAGAAGCAAGGGTCTGAGGGTGGTGGGGTTTGGGAGATCATGTAAGAGGAAGGGTGCAACTGTATTTCATTTTGACTTGATGCCCTTGGGGATGGTCCTGTGTTTGATAACAAGAGCAATGGGGGTTGTTGCTTCTTTTAAGTTCTCAGAGAAGCAGATGTTTTCATATATATATATATATATATATATATATATATATATATATAGGCCTGGGTAACAACGGAAAAATTTGTTTCTAAAATCGATTCGTTTTTTGGGGTTTTTTGCGTTTCGATATTTAAAAGAATTCCGATTTTTTTTTTAAAAAAAGTTCGATATTTACGAAATTTCGTAAATGGTAAAAAAATACAAAACAATAACGAAACAATAACGAATCGATTCGTTAATGGCGGCCGCGATCGCGCAATACGCTAAAAAAACTTCTGAAGCTTCCCTCTCCCTCTGTTGTTGACTGTTGGTGTGATATTATAATTTTTTTTCACTAATTAAACAAAAAACAACTATAAAACTTGCCCCAGACATGCGGAAATAATAACGAAACGACCTCAAACCAATAACGAAACAAATACATAACGAAATACGAAGCATTTACGAAACGAATTGAAAAATTCGTTTCGTTTTTAAGTTGCTCCAGAATGGTTCGTTATCGCTTCGTTAACAAAAAAAAAACAAAAACGAATTTTAAACGAATTACGAATTAACGAAACGAAACCGCCCAGCCCTAATATATATATATATATATATATATAGAGAGAGAGAGAGAGAGAGAGAGAGAGAGAGAGCGCTATCAAAGTGTGTAAGAAAAGTGTGTTTTAGAAGTTTTGCATTCACAGGGTTACCATAAATCAAAGCTGACTAGGCAGCAAACAACACAAAATACTGTAAGAAATGTTTGAAATAAATTTGAGTGCAAGATCTGCAGTCATGATCATATTTTTAGAGATTCACATATTTTTACAAATTTAAGTTTATCTTGTTTAGTACCAAATAAGGAGCCTCCGGTGGCGCGGTGGGTTAAACCCCTGAGCCAGCAGGACTGAAGACCAACAGGTCGCAGGTTCAAAACCAGGGAGAGGCAGATGAGCTCCCTCTATCAGCTCCAGCTCTTCATGCGGGGACATGAGGGAAGCCTCCCACAAGAATGAGAAAAACATCAAATCATCTGAGCATCTCCTGGGCAACGTCCTTGCAGACGGTCAATTCTCTCACACCAGAAGCAACTTGCAGTTTCTCAAGTCACTCCTGGCACGACAAAAGTACCAAATAAAAGCTATTACCCACAAAAGATGGTGGACAGGAAAAGAGATTGAAAGATGGGCTTAAAGCCAACCTTAAAAACTGTGGCATAGACACAGAGAACTGGGAAGCCCTGGCCCTCAAGCATTCTAACTGAAGGTCAGCTGTTACCAGCAGTGCTGTGGAATTCGAAGAAATATTAATGGAAGGTGAAAGAGAGAAACATGTCAAGAGGAAAGTACATCAAGCCAACCCCTGTCTAAACCGCCTTCCATCTGGAAATTGATGCACTCCTTGCAAAAGAACAAGCAGATCAAGAATAGGTCTCTATAGTCACCTGCGCATCCATCGCCAAGACCCTACACTTGAAGACAATTATACTCGGCCACAAGGGATCACCGATGATGAGTTCCGGGGAGGTTAAATTTGACCAAGTGATGAACAGAACTGTAGAAAGTTACTCCAACAACAATCACCATTATCCCATCACACAGAAAACAAGGTCCAGAATGTGCTCCGCAGCTGAGGATAACCACTTAGGATAGACCCATAATTGTCATAGACTCATATAGTTCTGTACCATTCTTGACAGATAAGTCTCAGTATGGATATTGAATCATCCCAGCACTGTTAGCCACTGAGACTCCAACAGCAACCCCATGACCACTCCAACTAGCTCAGAAAGGGAAGGTGTTTAGCAACGGGGCAGTGGTACATCAACAGAATCCCTATTCTCTCCCTACTTTCCATTTTTAAGCATACCCACTTGAACGCTGAAGACTGTGGGATGAGACCAGATCAGGGGATGGAATCACTATAGACTACTGTCACTTCTTCCACTCCCCAGGCCTTGCCCAATGCTGTATAGAAACCCCCAAGTCTCATCCAAACGAGTCTTTGTAATACAGGCGAGGTCAGCATGCTCATCCAGAATCAGATCCTGGTTGACACTGGTATTTCCATTCACTGAGCTGGCATTAAACAGCATAATGCATGAAGATAGAAGTGATAAAATGAATATATGATACACCATAAAGCTGGCCTGTACTATCATGTAAATCATGGGCATGCTATGGACATTGTCATGCTATAATGGGACATAGCTGCCAAGGAAACAAAGATGCCAAGAAGTTCAGAACATCTATATCAACATGAAAATTATTACTGCAATAAGTATACGATGAAAGCAACCTTAGAAAGAAACAAACTGCTGCTCAATCACAGAGATAAAGGAAGAGAAATCCCATGTTGTGGTTCTACAGACTAACATTTATAAATTCACAGATAAAAATCTGTTCAGACTGTTTCACAAATTCCAGCTAGTGGGAATTTGAAGATAATAGAAGCTTTACTTCAGCTGGGTTGGCACATTTGCAAAAATGTTGAATGCTATTGCCCTCAGATGAAAGCTTTGTGACAAGATGAAGAAAGACCGGAAGAAAGCTTACTGAGTGCTTTGATATATCATCTTGTAAAAAGAAGGAAAAACAGACCACAAAAGGGATTCTTGTTTCCATCCTTCATTAATATGTATGTCTATCATGAACATATGATAGACAAACTGGGATAAATTTAACCGGGATATATGAGGTCTTCTCATGGAAGAATGGCCACTGTGGATGGTTTGTGGAATGTTGATACTTTCTGGCAATATAACTGAGATGTTTGAAATGAGAACTCATAAGTGTTTGAAATCATTTGCACACCTCATGTTTCAGTGTTCAGAAATCTCCTGATATGAAGAATAATGTCATAGTTTCAGGACTATCCAATAATATAGATTCCTCCTAGTAAAATGTTATAAGATGTTCCCAGGATGATTGTATCAGTATTGAATTTGTTTGGTGAAAAGACATTACCGGGTGTGTTCTCACAAAATATTGTGTTGCTATGTAGCAATTAGAGATTATGATGACTGAAGTTGTTCCTATTCTTGCAGATCTCCATCCAAATCTGTATCCTTGGGCCTGAAAACAATTGTTTATTTAAATGTATATCTTACACCTTTTTCTTGAATGTAACCCAAAGTGGCTCATGTATAAATTAAAACAAAGTTTGTTGTTGTTCATTCATTCGGTCATTTCCAACTCTTCGTGACCTCATGGCCCAGTCCACGTCAGAGCTCCCTGTTGGCCGTCACCACCCCCAGCTCCTTCAAGGTCAATCCAGTCACTTCAAGGATGCCATCCATCCATCTTGCCCTTGGTCGGCCCCTCTTCCTTTTTCCTTCCATTTTCCCCAGCATCATTGTCTTCTCTAAGCTTTCCTTTCTTCTCATGATGTGGCCAAAGTACTTCATCTTTGCCTCTACTATCCTTCCCTCCAATGAGCAGTCAGGCTTTATTTCCTGAAGTATGGACTGGTTGGATCTTCTCGCAGGCCAAGGCACTCTCAGAACTTTCCTCCAACACCACAGTTCAAAAGCATCTATCTTCCTTTGGTCCAGCTCTCATATCCATAGGTTACTACGGGGAATATCATTGCTTTAACTATGCAGATCTTGGTTGCCAGTGTGATGTCTCTACTCTTCACTATTTTATTGAGATTGGTCATTGCTATTCTCCCAAGAAGTAAGCACCTTCTGATTTCCTGGCTGCAATCTGCATCTGCAGTAATCTTTGCACCTAGAAATACAAAGTCTGTCACTGCCTCGTTTTCTCCCTCTATTTCCCAGTTGTCAATCATTCTTGTTGCCATAATCTTGGTTTTTTTTATGTTTAGCTGCAACCCAGCTTTTGTGCTTTCTTCTTTCACCTTGATTAGAAGGCTCCTCAGCTCCTCCTCACTTTCGGCCATCAGAGTGGTATCATCTGCATATCTAAGGTTGTTAATGTTTCTTCCCCAGCCTTGCATTTGTCAAGCCTCGCCTGTCGCATAATGTGTTCTGCATACAAGTTGAATAGGTTGGGTGAGAGCATACAACCCTGCTGTACTGTTCCATTATCCAGGCAGAGGGCACTAGAGGGTGCTAGAGAGAGAAGGATACTTCATTTTATGGGGGTGGAGGGTGGGTTGAAGGAGGAGAACAATTTTCCCCTGCTTTTCTGTTATTCCCCAAACCCATGTCTCTGTTGTAGAAACAACCCTCATATATGTATTGTTGAAAGGCAAGTCTACATAGGGAGCACCAAACGCAGCGCACAAACACGAATCAAGGAACATGAAAGGCACTGCAGACTACTTCAACCAGAGAAGTCAGCCATAGCAGAGCACCTGATGAACCAACCTGGACACAGCATATTATTTGAGAACATGGAAATGCTGGATCACTCCAACAACCACCATGTCAGACTACACAGAGAAGCCATTGAAATCCACAAGCATGTGGACAATTTCAACAGAAAGAAGGAAACCATGAAAATGAACAAAATCTGGCTACCAGTATTAAAAAACTCTAAAATTAGAACAGCACAACAACAGAGAGGAAACAAACAAGGACATCTAATCACCTCTCAACAAAAGATTGCTCCAGGCACTGCCAGGCAATCAAATGCTAATCAAGGTGGTCAGTTGAAACATTCACACCTAGCTCCAGCAGACAAGAGTCCTTTGCCCCCCCCCCAATAAAATGAAGCATCCTTCTCTCTTTAGTGCCCCCTAATGGCCTCCACCCAGATAATGGAACAGTATCAAAATGAGTAGTTATTTTTGTAGTTTAGTAATAACCTTTTAGCAGTAGAAGAAGTAAAAAAAGTAATTAAGCTAACTTATTGAAACACCAATACTTTAAAACAGGTATCCTCAAACTGTGGCCCTCCAGCTGTTTGGGCCTCCAACTCCCAGAAGCCCTAATAAGCTTGTTAAATTGTCAGGAATTCTGTGAGTTGAAGGCCCAAACAGCTGGAGGACCGCAGTTTTTGGATGCCTGCTTTAAAACAATATACGAAGGGTATTTTTTAAGTAAGGTCTGTTTTGTTGTAGACACTAGTAGTTCGCGCGCATACCACAACGAGCTCATGCGTCATGTACCGGCATGCCTCGGGAACAACTGTGCTCAGTTTCCGCTCTGTAGCTAACCTGTACGGTTTTGTTCTGTGCTTTAAAAATGTTTAAGACTATCAACTCACCCTCCGCATCTGAGGTTCGCTCAGTGATACGGTTTTTGTCAGCAAGGAACCTGCCTGCTGCAGAAATCCATCGACAGATTTATGAAGTGTACGGTGATACTGTTATGAGTGAAAGCAAAGTGCGTAAGTGGGTATGACAATTCAAAGATGGCCGTGACAACGTCCATGATGAGGACCGCTCCTGTCGCCCTTCTTTGATTACAGACGATTTGGTGGCTTGAGTTGAAGCGAGGATTTATGAAGAGGGTATTTTAAAATTGTTTCAGAGGTATAAGTGTTTGACCAAACTTGGCAACTATGTCGAAAAATAGAGTGAAGTATGTACTTTCTGAAAATAAATTTACTTTTTTGAAATAAACGTTCATTGTGTACTTATGTTCCAACGGACCTTACTTAAAAAATACCCCTCGTAAAACAATGAGATGCACTCTGAAGGGAAGTCTTTAGAATTAGCATCATCATGCCTGCAAGGTGACACTCCTTTATTTACTTCCCAGGAGGTCGTGGTATGAATGGGCATAATGCTCCTTTTATTGCCTTGGTCTCGATGGTATATATGCTTGATGTCCTGCCGTTTTGTGGGAAAGGTGTCATTTATAAGCTTTATTATACCTGTGATTATTCCTTGGAACATGGGAATAGCCAAAGACACAATGCCTCTCAGATAGCCCAAGGCCTGATCATTGTTAGCTCTATGCAGGAGACAGGAACTGTATATTCCATATCTATCTAAAGCTTGAACAACTGCTCAGTGAAGAAGCATTTCATCTAGCACTCTATAGAGACATGGAGGGTATATCCCTTGGCTATTTTAGGTCCAGAGAGCTTTCTTGAAAAGTCTCTACACCCAGAGTATTGGCCCATCCATAGCTTTGTCCTCTGAAAGGCTTCCTCTGAGACATTTTAGGTAAATAGCAAGATTGAAGGGGGTAATGTGCCATTTGGGGGAAATCCTGATTTTCCTCTTGCTGTTACAGGATTGCAAATAGAATAGTAATGGGGGCCTTTTCACACCATGAGAATTTCTTGCCTATGGCCTTCTTAGCTTCAGTGGGGAAAGTAGAGATCTTCAAATATGCTTTCGGAAAAGAAAATGTCTGGCTGTCAGGAGTCTGTGTGGCCTCACCGTTTTGTACCAAAGAGTACTTTATTGGTTACAAGTAGTAAAAGTAAACTAGACATGATGTGCAGTATCAGGACTGAGCTAGTGACTACAGTAACGAGATTTACAAAATGTCCTGCACGTAAAACTGCCATTCAAATCAACATGCTGCCTGTCATATGTTCATAGTTCCGTTTCCTAGATTTCACCAGTCTCGGGTATAAGCATTTTTAGGGCTTCCTCAGTCCTTTGATTCCCTAGACCACATGGGTCAAACTCAAGATCTGTGGGCTGAATCCAGATGTGCCATTTTATGTGGGCCTCCAGATGCTGCTGGGAGTTATGATATAGTCATATCTGGAACACTGTAGTTTGTTCTGTTTATTCAGGATAATTGTGTTTGGATTTAAGTACAAGGCTAAAAATATCTTTAAAATATCCTTAGACCTTTCTCCAACCTTAATTCCCATTATCTCCAGTCCACAGGATATAATCAAAAGTGATGAGAGTTTTCATTCGGTAACATCTGGGGACCTAAATTGGGTAAAATCTAAGAGCACTGACCAGTACGTAAAAAAAATATAGCTGGCCCTCTGTATCCACAGGTTCTTTGTCCACAGATTCAACAGCCCATTGAAGGCAACCATAAAGCTGATGTGGTCCTCAATAAAAAGGAATTTTACACCTTTGCTCTGGACAAATGTTTGGCCAAACGGTCTGCCTCTAAAACCATGTAGTGTCGCTCTATAGCCCACAACACACCAGAAGTGATTTGCAGTTTCTCAAGTTGCTCCTGACATGGAACCCCTCCCCCAGGCCCATAGCCAGGATTTTGATTTGGGAGGGGCTGAGTTTGATTGGGGAGGGGGTGAGTCTGAGTGAAAGAGGGTCTACCCTAGCAAACCTTTTGTATCGTTACCCCAATACCCCCATGCATATGGGATATATTGAGCATGGTGATCAGATCATGATATGAATAAACATAACAGTTTAAATAATGTACCAGTAAGGCCTTCTCGTGGACCACCCTGAGAATTTCGGGGGGGGGGGGGGGTGAAGCCCCTACCCCCCCCCCCCGGCTACATGCTAAAGAGTAATAACACTGGCATTTTCTTTGACGCAAGCACAACATTTACTGCTTATGCTGGGATGGGCAATTTCCTCTGCAGAATTCCAATGTGTTGCCCACCATCATCACTAAAATATGATGACCACTGATAGGTTCACCAATGCTGTTAGAATTGCCACTAAATATTTCTAGGGGTGCATCGATCCTGTACAGCAGTGGTTCTCAACCTTGGGTCCCCGGATGTTTTTGGTCTACAACTCCCAGAAATCCCAGCCAGTTTACCAGCTGTTAGGATTTCTGGAGTTGAAGGCCAAAAACATCTGGGGACCCCAGGTTGAAAACCACTGCTATAGAGTAAATGCAGTTTGAGAACACTTTAACTACTATGGCTAAATGCTATACAGTCACGGGAGTTGCAAGTTTACAAAGGGTTTAGTTTAGGGGTAGAGTGCTGGTGCCTTGCCAGTACCAACTACAATTAACTTTATTCCATAGCATTGAGTCATGGCCGTTAAAGTGGTGTCAAACTGCATTAACTCTACAGTTTTGATGGACCTTATGATCTAGGAGAATAACACACAGCCCTGTCAGTTTGCAGGGGGAGGTGTCTCCTTTCTTTCAATTAGTATGTAGTAGCAGCAGTAGTTGTTGTTGTTTATTTGGTCAGTCACTTCCGATTCTTCGTGACCTCCTGGACCAGCCCACGCCAGAGCTCCCTGTTGGCCGTCACCACCCCCAGCTCCTTCAAGGTCAAGCCAGTCACTTCAAGGATACCATCCATCCATCTTGCCCTTGGTCGTCCCCTCTTCCTCTTTCCTTCCATTTTCTCAAGCATTATCATTTTCTCTAAGCTTCCCTGTCTCCTCATTATGTGGCCAAAGTACTTCAACTTTGGCAGCAGTAGTAGTAATTTGGTAGCATAGATGGTGATGTTGGCTGCAACTGTGAAGGCACTTTTGTGTGAAGCCCACACGCTTCATATTATCCATCTCTGGGTTTTAGGATTTGTTGTGAATAGATTGTTAAATTGTTTTTTAACTGGTCAAGCTTCAGCCATAAGAGTGAAAAAGAACTACCCCTCCAGTATAGTTATTCTTTTTTTTTCTTGATGCATTCATTGTTATGTATCATTTTAGATTACAAGCTCAAAATTGGTCACATGTGAGAAATTTCCTGGAAACTGCTTATTTAATTAGTATATATGATATCGAGCTCTTTTGGGGGGCTTCTCCCAGTGAAGGAGATCCCTGGAGACCGCTAAAGGGGTCCCTGACCTTGGTGAGCGGCCAGCAGGAGCCAATCCAAAGCGCGAAGTATTAGCAATCAATCTCACCAGAGGCTGAAGAGGTACCAGCGACCGAAGCGTTTATTTCTGCGATTCAGCTGAAAAGGATGCGTTACAGGGATATTTCCACCATAAGCATACATTCATAGGAGTTACAGGCATTTTTATATTGTCAGAACAAAGGAAAAACAGTTTGAAAATCCCGCCCACCCTCCGTCAGCTGGCTTCGTCCTGATTGGCTGTCCCTGGAACAGCTGGGAGGAGGCCGGGCCGTATGTCCCGCCTTCCCTCCAATCGCCGGGCGCTGTTGCCTCCAGGGGGCCAATCGGAGCCTTTCTAGCGCTTCTGAGGATGGTCCAATCAGCGACCAGGAGGTGGGACCTGGTTTGACAGCTCATAGGGGGCGGAGTGCCTGGGAGGTGTCCGCCAGCCGATTGAGAACTTTTGTTCTAAGCTGTGGGGTGGCAGACGGAAGAAACAAAGAGCTTCCTGATTCCTTGATTGGGGATGTGTAGAGACATGAAAAGGGGCTGTTGATGACATTTGGATCTCGGACTCTGTAAACAAGGAGACCCTTGAACACAAAGGAGCTGCACAAATGCCATGGGTTGGGTTAATCAATCCTTCTTTCCAGGTTTCGGTTGACTTATCTCTGGCCCATTGTCTGAACTCTGAAAATGTGCCCGGAGATAGGATCAACCCCGGCCCATGCAAAATGTTAATATGAATGGATTTACTTTTGAGGAAATGAGGTTTCCTCCTGACAATAACCTCAGGTCACATTCTTTTCTGGGGCAAGGTTCAGAGGGAGGAAAGGTGGGAGGGGGAGAGAGTCAGGGTGCATCTTATGTGATAGATGTCAATTATAAACATTTTCTCATGCTTCATACATTTCATACATTTCATTTCTGCCAGAATTATGATCTCCTTGGCGAAGGTGCACACGCAGGCGGAGGCTGTTCCTGCCCAGGGGCCTGGTTCGGAGTCCGTGGAGAAGGTCCAAGACGATGGGGCATCAAGTCAATAAGTAAAGGCAAAAGAATCTGTAAGGGGACTTCCAGGCGGAGGGGTGTGGGGCAATGTCCTTCGGAAAACTACATTTCCCTGATCAAGGGCCAGGGTCCAGTGCACAAGCCAGAGAATTCACAAAGAAGAAACAGGAACCCAGTTATGTGTGCTGGGTCAGGAAGCAACAGAATCCATTGTCCGGCCCTTGGCGAACTACAAATACTCGAGGGGGGGGGAAAAAGATGCTCCGCATCATATATATATATATACTCTGAAATTCCAAGAACATAATCTGTTCCATCTGCCTAATAGGAAAGCCACCAATGGCTGATGAGGCAGGTGGCAAAAAGCAGGAGTGCCTGGCTGCACAAGCAGCAAAAAGAGGACAAGACTCTTCTCAAGGGCCTTGCTCTTTTGGCTTTTTGCCCGTCAAAAGTTCTGATTCATTTGCTTATATTGTTCCCATTGTAACTTCACCTTCATCTCCTACCCACCATTTGTATTCAATCTTATTCTGCACTTACAATTGTGTGTGAGAGGGAGTTTTTCACATCAGAACCTTATTCAGTGTGGAGACTACTTTTTTGAAGTACATCTCCCTGAATTCGTAATTCTTGCCATGAGATTTGTGTGAAATGTATCTGATGTGCTGATGTGTTTCAAAAACTTGTGTATGCTGATTGACCAAGTTGGTAGTAGAATAAGAGAAAAAAAGTCTACTCTAGAAGCAACCAAGACTCAAAAATATATTGTTGCTCCTAACTTCAGATTTAAAATTATTGGCCCTGTAATACTGCTGTGGGTGAGACATGTGTTGAATAATTTTCAGGAGTGGCCCTAGGTAATTTTCAAGTGCAAGCAAATAGTATTTTGCCCCCCCCCCCCCCACCAATCACTGAAAAATAAAAGGTAGAACTTATATTATCTGTCTCCGGCCTGGCTTACATTAGCTAAGTCTCTCTTGTGCAAATAGTGCTCCCAAAGGAGGCTGAGGGGCAAAAGGAAAGGGCCCAAGGCTGTGAGGAATGCTGGAAGTCCAAAACACCTGGAGGGAAGACCCAAGTTTGCCAAGGCTTGTTGCAAGCTAAGAGGTGTGCCTGGCACTCACTCTCTCACCTCCACCAGCATGTAGTTGAACTCTTTGGGGCCCGGGTGATGTATTCTCCTCAATGGGAGCCCATCCAGCAGCGTGCTCAGGAAGACTGCGCTTAGCATCAGCCCCACCATGCCCACGACTCTTGGCATTGCTTCCTTCCAGGGGAGACCCCAACAGTGACATCCCAAAATGCCAAAGAGAAGCAGATCCCTTCAGGCTCTAGGGGGGAAAGACCCCGGGGTCCTGCTTTCTGAGCAAACTCCCAACAGAGGTGAGCAGGCGGAGAGGGCACTCTTCCTTCGTTTCTTCCTCTGCCCATCTCTGTTTCCTCCATCCGTGGTCACATTTCAATCCTCGCTGTCTCTGCCTCCTGATGCAGAAGGGAGGCAGCAGAACAAGGCAGGAGAGAAGGCAAAAAAAGTCGGAGACACACATACACACAGAGAGAGCACAAAGGCGCAGGAGTGTTGTGGTTCAACTGCATGATGCAGATGTTGGATTTCAGTTTTCTCAGTCACAGCCTGTATCTGTAGAGAGGCCGCAGTTTTCTCAGTCACAGCCTGTATCTGTAGAGAGGCCGCAGTTCTCACAGGAAAGGAATGCAGATGATAAGACAGACGCTGAGAACCAGGGTCAAGGTGCCCAGGTGTTGAGACGGAGCCCACGGATTGCGGCCAAGTGTTGAGATCATCAGTTTGGTGGGAAAGCTGATTGTTTTGATGTTTAGTGAATATATGCTCTGCTCTGGGGATTTCTCGGTGTCAGTTCCAACGTTGCTTTATGGTTAGCTCCGGCTCCTGGCTTTGGGGAAGGCTGCTTCATGCTGTTTCATGGACTTTGCATTGAACCTGTGCTTCAAGTCTCCTGCCTTGGCTATATGGATTATATTGGATTGTAACCTGTTCTATTGATCCTTTCACTGCTTATATACTGCCTTTTGTTTGGAAACCTCACAATAAACTATATACCTCACAACTGTGGCTGGTTTGTTGTAGAGAGCAAGGTGAATCTTATTCTGAGGCACAACAAGGAGTGGGTTCCTCTTTGGTGAGGCTCCTGTGAGGGCACCTCAAGAGTGCCCCTTGGGGATTCGCGCTATACGCAAATGCGTATCTTGCCTATTACTTCGGCCGCCCCTGATAATTTTCCAGTAGATTGTGTCTTTAATACAATGAAAACTGGTTGCAAGGAAAGCATAGGAACTCTGCCAATACCATAAACCAAACTCCTAAAATAATACCTATTCAGAATTGGAGTATGATTTTTCAAAAAGAGGTGCCTACTGATTTTTGTCTCCTTGCCACAGTTGCCCTCCTCCATATAATCTGGATCCTGGCTTCGCTCCCATTGTCCAGTCCAATGAATTACCATTCCTCCCTGCTTGTTCAAACAATACAGGGGCACGGACATCTTTGTTATATAGAATAATGGAATCTAAGGGAGAGAGCTGAAATCAAGGCTGGGCGGGTCAATGAGGATGATACACAAAGCCATAACAGGACTGATTGAGAATTATCCAGCTCTGCTTCATCCTCTGTTTGGTGCACTAAATCTATTGTGCCTGGTTTGTTTGTGTTGTGTTTTTGAATGCTGCATACAACAGGAATACTAAGCAGCCTTGTCCTGGCACAACATCCCTTTTCACATTATATCCCTTCTTAGGATATTTTTTTTACAATACTTCTTGGAGCCACCTAAAACCAATTGTTGCTTAACTGCCTTATCAGGGACAGCTTAGTCTTACACTAAAAAAGGGCTCATAAACACCCTTAGCTTTCCTCTCTGATTCATTTCTTGTACTTCACAGTTTGTTACATGTTTTTGTATTCATAACATCCCCCTTTCAATGAGTGTGCCAACACCTATTTTTACATGACATGGGGGGCCACCAGCCTTGGTAGCAGAAGCAGCTCCTGAAATATTTATCTGCTGTCTGCAGGTGGAGGGAATGAATGAATGAGTTTGTGAGCAAGTGAATGAATGACTAAGAGGCTCAGCATGGCATGGCCTTAATCTTGCTAAGTGGCTTCAAACAAGAGCCAGACAGCAGAACAGCATCTGCAAAATGTGTGTTCTCCCTTTTAAAGGGTGATACAGAAATCTGTGCAAAGTGCTAATGCTAATTGGCAAACAGGTTTGCCCAACTTGTGGATGGGGTTCCTGACACCATGGGACATTCTTTGTCCGCCTCCTCTTCCCCCACCCCACTCACCAAAGTGAGAACTTTAGGTCTTGAAGTGATTTTTTTCTGTTGAAAAATGTACAGGAAAAAAACACTCAAAGCTCCCTCAACAGATGGCCATCAGCCTCTATTAAATAGCCTCCAAAGAAGGAAATTCCACCAGACTCTCAGGGTGAGAGTTCCACCGTTAAGCACCTCTCATGGCCAGGAAGTTCTTTCTAATGTTCTCCTTTCCTGTCATTTGAACGCATTGCTCCCTCTTCCTTATGACATCCCCTCAAAGGCCCCTTTTATACTGCCATATAAAATCCAGATGATCTGCTTTCAACTGGATTATATGGCAGTGTAGACTCAATCAGCGGTGGCCCTAGGTTTTTTTTGTCGTGTCAGGAGTGACTCCTGGTGTGAGAGAATTGGCCGTCTGCAAGGAGGTTGCCCAGGGGACGCCTGGATGATTTGATGTTTTATCATCCTTGTGGGAGGCTTCTCTCATGTCCCCGCATGAGGAGCTGGAGCTAATAGAGGGAGCTCATCCGCCTCTCCCCGGATTCGAACCTGCAACCTGTCGGTCTTCAGTCCTGCTGGCACAGTGCTTTAACCCACTGTGCCACCAGGGACTCTAGGTAATTTTCAATGGTAAGCAAACAGTATTTTGCCCCCCCCCCCCTCTATATTTTCTGTTCGTCGTGGGAGTTCTGTGTGCCATATTTGGTTCAATTCCATCATTGGTGGAGTTCAGAATGCTCTTTGATTGTAGGTGAACTATAACTCGCATATGTCAAGGTCTATTTTCCCCCAAGAGTGCCCCTGGGCAAACTCAACTATACTGCAAATGCTTACTTTGAGTAATGGGTTGAGCCGCCCCTGCATACAATCCAGTTCAAAGCAGATAAAGTGGATTATCTGATTTGATGATCTGGATTATATGACAGAAGGGACCTTAGATGGCCTTGTCTCATGTTCCTGCCAAATGTGGCTCAGATCTTGGTGAGGCATACAGAGAAGCTTCTCCTAATCTTTTAAAATCTGCCTACAGGCTCCAGTGAAAAAAAAATCAGATAATCTGGTCCCAAGCTCTGTATGAATGTATAGATCCATACCTATACCTTGAATTGAGCTTTAAAACCAACCTGACTGCAGCATTCTGAGCTTTGATAATCTGGATTTTATTTATTTATTTACTTCACTTGTATACTGCTTTTCTCACCCCAGAGGAGGACTCAAAGCAGTTTCCAACCTATTTATGGCAAAATTTAATGCCTCACGTACATATGAAACCTAACATAAAACAACAATAACATACAACTATCTATCTTGGGAGTTCTGTGTGCCATATTTGGTTCAATTCCATCATTGGTGGAGTTCAGAATGCTCTTTGATTGTAGGTGAACTATACATCCCAGTAACTACAACTCACATATGTCAAGGTCTATTTTCCCCCAAGGGCGCCTCAAGAGCGCCCCTGGGCAAAATCAACTATACTGCAAATGCTTACTTTGCGTAATGGGTTGAGCCGCCCCTGTCCATCACCCACCATACCTTGAATTGTCACCACAAAGAGAATGAAGTTGTTTTAAAATGGGAATGACATGCGCTTTAAAACCAACCTGACTGCTGCTGCAGCATTCTGAGCTTTGATAATCTGGATTTTATTTATTTATTTACTTCACTTGTATATGGCTTTTCTCACCCCAGAGGAGGACTCAAAGCAGTTTCCAACCTATTTATGGCAAAATTTAATGCCTCGCATACATATGAAACCTAACATAAAACAACAATAACATACAACTATCTATGATATCATAAAAATGTAACAACATTTATATGGCAGTGTCAGTGGGGCCTGAGGTTTCCAAACTATCTTCAAAGAGACAGCACAAGTGAAAATGAAATGTAACTCTAGCCCCATCTATGCTGCCATATAATCCAATTTCTGCTTTAAATTGGATTGTATGGCAGTGTAGACTCATACAATCCAGTTCAAAGCTGATACTCTGGAATCAGATACTGGATATATGGCTGTGTAGATCCATCCTAAGGCTGGGTCTGCACTACTCTATATTGTAAGATCTGATCCCAATTTATTTCCTTTGAACTAGATTATATGCAGGGGCGGCTCAACCCATTACGCAAAGTAAGCATTTACAGTATAGTTAATTTTGCCCAGGGGCGCTCTTGAGGCACTCTTGGGGGAAAATAGGCCTTGACATATGTGAGTTGTAGTTACTGGGATGTATAGTTCACCTACAATCAAAGAGCATTCTGAACTCCACCAATGATGGAATTGAACCAAACTTAGCACACAGAACTCCCACGACAAACAGAAAATATATATCAGTGATTGGTTGGGGGGGAGGGGGAGGGGCAAAATACTGTTTGCTTACTGTTGAAAATTACCTAGGGCTGCCTCTGATTATATGAGTCTATATTGCCATATAATCTGGAATAAGAAGACAATCTGGGGTCAGATCCTGGGATATAGAGCACTGTAGAAAGCACCTAAGGCATGAGTCACTGTAAGAGGATTCAGGTAAAAGATAGTAGCTGTGTAGTACTGCATTCCAGAGACCACTGAAAGTCTTGGGGATCCACATTCAAGGCAAAATTCAGGAGTACATCCGCACTTCTAATCTGAGTTCAGGGGTATTACATCATCATCTGAAATAGGGGAACAACCATTCCCTGATCTACATTTCTAATGAGGAGGGGTTGCCTCTCTCTAGGATCGATTTTAGAAACAGAGAATCACATAATTAGAAAAGACAGGCATGCAGTCTAACCGTTTCCTTGCAGAAACCCCCAATCAAAGCACTCTCAATAGATGCCTCTGTTTAGAACTCCAGGTTTTAGGAGTGACCAGGGGAGCATTTGCACAACTAAAACTTGTGTGCTCTTGTTACATCCCGTTTAGACTACTGCAACACGCTCTATGTGGGGTTGCCTTCGAAGACTGTTTGGAAGCTGTAAATAGTCCATCACACTGCAGCCATGTTGTTAACTGGGGCATCGCACAGGGAGCATACAACCCCTTGTTGCGGCAACTCCACTGGCTGCCTATTAGCTATCGAGCACAATTCAAAGTGCTGGCTTTAGCCTATAAAGCTTTAAACTGCTCTGGTCCAACTTAACTGTCTAAATGTATCTCCCTCTATGAATCAGTTAATAGATTAAGATCTTCTGGAGAGGTCCTGTCCTCGGCTCCAGCGGCCTCATAGATGTGGCTGATGGGGATGAGGGACAGGGTCTTCTTGGTGGTGGCCCCATGACTGTGGAACTCCATCTCAAGTGAGATCAGGTCAGCCCCCTCCCTCCTGACCTTTAGGAGACAGCTAAAGACCTGGCTGTGGAACCATGCATTTGGCCCATCACTGGAATATTTAAAATTAAAGTGAAAGTTGAAAGTGCAATGACCCGGGACTGTTTACGGACGACTATGTTTCTGTGTAATATGTGATGTTAATTTATGTGATGTGTTTTATAATGTTAAATATTTATTTTTTTTTTTCGAATACTTGTATCTCACCCTTCTCAACCCTTTGGGGTGGAACTCAGGGCGGCTTCCAGTCGGCAACAATTCGATGTCTCTAAGTACACACAATAAAATACATAACAATCAATAATTATAAATAGTTAAAAACATTAAGTTAATACAATTAAAAACTACTAACAATTACCAGTCTGGTGGCCATTATATAGCCAAAGTCTGTGATTGAATACTCCATCAAACTTATCCATAATCCACTTCCAAGCCATTGTCAACATTGTCATTGTCCACTTAATTACCCGAAGGCCTGGTCCCACATCCATGTTTTTAACTTTTTTTCTAAAGGTGAGGAAGGATGAAGATGACCTAACTTCCCTGGGGAGTGAATTCCATAGGCGGGGGGCCACCACCGAGAAGGCCCTCTTCCTCATCCCCACCAAGCGCATTTGAAACAGAGGCGGGGCCAAGAGCATGGCCTCCCCAGAAGATCTTAAACTCCAAGGTGGGACGTAGAAGGAGATACATTCGGACAGGTACACTTATCAGGGGAGGGTCAATGTTGATGTTTTATACTGTTTTTATCGATGGCATTTAAATGTTGCCAACACTGTGAACTGCCCTGAGTGTTGGGGTTCAGCCTCTGTGCGAACCAGAACCTGAACCTGATTCTTGCAGTGGTTCTCAACCTGGGGTCCCCAGATGTTTTTGGCCTTCAACTCCCAGAAATCCTAACAGCTGGTAAACTGGCTGGGATTTCTGGGAGTTGTAGGCCAAAAACATCTGGGGACCCCAGGTTGAGAACCACTGCTTTAATGGTATTTCCTGATGCAACTGAACAGATCTCTGAACATGTATCTTTCCCTGATGGGGTTGAATCTGTTGATTATGAGGCCAGTGGCGGGGAAAGTGAAACTGAACTTCTTGATGAGAATGTTTTGGAATCAAGCAGTGATAGCTCTCCAGAGGAACTCACACCTGGGGTTGCTAATGAGGACCAAAGAGAACAGATTTGGAAGAACAGGAGTGAGTCGCAGTTTCTACGAAGGTCAAATAGATTACGGGAGAGGGAGGCTTCAAAGTGTAGAGGCGTTTCAAGAAATAGTTTCTTTAGTATAAGGGGCCTCTTCCCGGCTGTCTAGCCAGATCAAGCAACGTTTTAGACTGAGGCAGAATCTTGGCAGATTCCCTGTGTTCCATGGCCTGCATTCCCAGAGGTTTCTAGTTTTCATGTACAGTTAGTGATGCTAGCAGGTTCCTGATTTCTGTATTGTGTCTTTTGGAATTTTGCTCAAGTTCAGAGTTTTTCTGACTGTTGTGTTTCTACTATGGCATTTTGACTTTGCATATACCTTTCTTTTGTAACCATTTTTCATCAATAAAGAGGATTGTTTTTTCCCACAGTCCAGTGTGGTGGATTTAATCTTATGGTCTCGTTTCCTGAACTGGGATGCAACACTGAGTCCCCTTCGAAGTTGAAGAGCATAGTATACAAATACAGCAAATAAATTAAATAATAAATAGAAACCTCCAGAGAAGACTACCACTCTCTGAGGCATCATATTCCATTACTGAAGTGAACAGCCTTTGTTCGGTACAATTTCCTGCTTGCTATCTGCTTGTTCCTTTTGAATGAGTCATATCCGTGAACCCATACAATTAGGTATCATCATATTGATGGGATACTATCACAGTGCAATATAGTCGTAAATGAATAGCAAAGCAATCCAAATGGGAAATAGTGTGTTCCTAGCACACGGTATATATTTTTGTCTCTGCCACAATCCATCAGAGTTTTCCCCCCACTGTGGGACTCAATGCAAATTCACATTTGTGAAAAAAATACTACATTAGAATAGACCTTTGCCTCCAATAATTGTGCTATCCCTTTTTAATTTATCCAACATGCCAGAGGTATTGAAGAAAAAGCATACAGAGAAATGTCATCTAATTCTCCTATTTTTAATTAGTTGACCCATTTCTCTGGTACTTGGAGAAGGGGGTGACTAAAGGGAAAGCTTAATTTGACTCATTGGTGTTTTGCAGTTGTTTTTGGCAGCAATGGCCCTTTTGTCTACATTGACAGCTGGACTGAGTAGAAAGCCATTCTCCTCCACCTGCAAATTGAACATGATGTATTTAGCGATTACTACATTCTGATTAAACAAGAAGGATATGCTCCATTGACTAGTAGGTAGCATGCAATATGGATGACTCAGCTCTCATATTGTTTATGCTGAACTAAGACTTTAGTGCATTTATTTAATACTAGCTGTCCCTTGCTATGTGTTGCTGTGGCCCAGTCTGATGATCTGGAAAATAAAGTAATGAGAAAGTGTTGGTTTCTAATATATGTAATTTCTTTATGCTTGTGGGTAAACTGTAATTCTTGTTGTTTCTTTGTCAGCGTTGATGTAGAGATTGCCTGGTTTGCCTACTCTGGAACATGGAACGTATTATTGTCCTTCTTTAGGGGTCCCTTTCAAATCTATGATATTATATATGTGTTATATATATGTGTGTGTGAATCATATATATCTATCTATATTTATGGCTGGATGGCTCTTTGTCAGGAGGTCTTATGTTTTCTTGCCCTGGTGAAAGGAGGTGGACTGGATGGTCGTAAGGCAGCATTTCTCAACCTGGGGGTTGGGACCTTGGGGGGGGGGGATCACGAGGGGGTGTCAGAAGGGTTGCCAAAGACCACCAGAAAATGCAGTATTTTCTGTTGGTCGTAGGGGTTCTGTGTGGGATGTTTGGCCCAATTCTATCATTGGTGAGGTTCAGAATGCTTTTTGATTGTTGGTGAACTATAAATCCCAGTAACTACAACTCCCAAATGTCAAGGTCTATTTCCCCCAAACACCACCAGTGTTCACGTTTGGGCATATGGAATATTCATGCCAAGTGGTATAAATCATTGCGTAGTGCCCCACATCACCCTCTTAACATCCCACACTGAAATCTGTCAGGCCTTGTTCCCACACTGTCCCTGGTTTTCTCTATGTACTCAGGACTGTTGCTTAGCATGCTGCCAAGACATGGAGCCAGCATGGAACCTTGCTGGAGGTAGTCTTGCATCATGTGATGGGCTCTGGTGGGCTCCGTCTCAGCTGTGTCTGCGTAGTGTCCTTGCACAGGGCTGAAAGTCATAAGAGGGTAGTAGGGTATGGATATTCTCTCAATGTGCTTTTCAGATTGGGAAACAATGCTGAACTAGATCAGTTCAAAAATGTTAATTTTCTAATACCTTGTAATGAATCCATTACCTTGGCAAGCTACCTTAGGCCTAAGGAGGTGGGCCTGGCGAAGCTACAGCATCCATTTTAGAGAAAGGAGACAGGGAGACACCATCTTAGGTTAGGGAAAGTTAGACCACTAGGATTGGTTAGAATGATAGGGGCGGAGCCTAAGTGATCTGAAGGAAAAAAGTGACTTTTAAACTGAGGCTTGAGTTCTCAGATTGCCAGTTGAGAGTTGGAGCTTGGAAAGGGTGTTAGCGAGAGCAGTTTGGGGTTTTGAAGAAGGACTTTGGGTCAGTTTTTTTGTTTAGTATTCAGGGTAGCTATAGAGAAATATAGCCAGAATACTGTGGGGAGCAGCACCCCGTCAGTGGTCTGTTCTTTTCCTTAAGGAAGGCTAGTTCAGGTTTTGGCTTGATTGCTAAGGGGGATTTTTGTGGGAGTTACTTTCAGAGATTCATTTCCTGAAGTAATTTTCTGTGTGGAAACTTTAAGGCTTGTAACCCAGAAGTTTTTAAGATCTCTTCTCAAACGTAACCACAGGCTTTTTGATGCCAGAACTTTACTGAAACCATTAAGCTTTTGTACCTGAATATTTGAAACCTGTTCAATAAACGTTCTTGTTATTTTTATCAACTTATACCAGCCTCAATGTGAATACCTTTGTGGTAAAAGTATTATTCAAGTCAGCTTTTTACCAGCCTCTAAGAAAACTAGAGTAACACAGAGTGTGTTACTGAACAACCTCTCAATATTACCTCACCCTGTTCTTTAGTAATATGGTGGCAGCGGAAACCGTTTAAAGAATCATTTTTAAGTCTCTCAGTTCCAGTGGTTCCCAGTTCCTATCTGTTAAATAGACAGTTGGTCCAACAACTATTCTCCCTCTATATTTTTGGTGAGCTAATCTGTAGTGGTGTCGTTGTTATAATTTGGTAGGCTGCTGTGTGGTTGTTATAATTTGAAGGAGCAGTGGTGTGAATCTTTATAATTTGGTGATACAGTGGTCAATTCATTATATACCTCCTCTCCAGTATGCTACTTATCTAGCATGTAAAGAGTAACTTTTCCAAGCCTGGATTAGGTTGAACTCTGATCTGAATACATAGCTCTTCTAATGTGAAGCCAGTTATTCACATCTATTATCCTTCTCCCCTTTCCTGGGCTGCACCCTTTAACAGGGTGGCAAGATGAAATGATGACCTGGGCATCAACGTCCTTCAGCTTCCTGCCTGTAACCTTGTAATCTCCCATAGGCTACACCTTGCAGTGTCATCGGTTCCATATGGACAAAGAGGAATGGGTAATGGTCCATGGGCTTGACAAACCTTTGGAACGCCCTCCCGAAAGATCTCAGACAAGCCCCTACATTGGCAGTCTTCAGAAAGAATTTGAAAACCTGGCTGTTCCGATGTGCCTTCTCAGATTAGGAACCTCCAGCACCAAATCCTAGAAGCACTTTAGTAGAACCAAGATCACTGCACACTGCACACTGCACTTATATTATAATCCTACATTCCTCCTGCCCCATCAGCACTTTTAATCCTGTACCCCTACTCTGGCCGGCCCAGTTTTAATAGTGTCTTGGTATTGTTATTGTTATTGTTTCTGCTTAACTGTTTTTAATTTGCTTTAGGTATTGTATTGTTGTATTGTGTTTTGGGGCTTCGGCCTGTGTAAGCCGCATCGAATCCCTCGGAAGATGCTAGCGGGGTACAAATAAAGTAGTAGTAGTAATAATAATAATAATAATAATAATAATAATAATAATATAAAAACCTTGTCATTCTCTCTGTTACATCGATGACATTTACTCCATGGAACAGCACACACTTGAATCATCCTGTCAGGGCTGCAAACCACTTCTTTTGTTCTCTTCGGCACGGAGTCTCCTAACACTACTACATATCTTCTTGGAAGTTTGGTGGGGTCATTCCTTCTGCTGACTCTTCCACGAACACATTGTCTGAAGACAAGCACTGTTGCACTTCTTGCTGTTCTGCATCATCACTGATACTGGAAAGAACTTTGAATTTATTTTGTATTACCAAACTTACATAATTATTCCTAGTTCTTCTACTTCTTTATTTAACTTTCCTCCAAGTGTCTGTCTTCTGTGTTTGGGGAGTGGTCTCCTCCTCAGAGAGATCCTCTGTATGAGTCTTCTGCAAAGCAATCTCTCCCTCTCTAACTTGTTGGGCTGTGGATACATTGGCCTCAAGATGCTGCACCTTTTCTTCCAAGAGGACCATTAACTTGCACCTGTTACAAGTATAGCTACCAACATCCTTGGGCAAGAACACAAACATTCCACATGTGCTAAAGGTGACTGCAAGTGCTCCCTCATAATTAATTTTGTCAAATTTAGTTAAGGAACAGAACCGAAATCTGGGCCTCCATCACCAAACATGGTGAAATATCCTCATTTACTCTCATCTGCATACTTACTTACTTAACTTAGGCGATCCCTCATTGTCCGAGTAGGATAGGCTTCCAAGATCACTGTATTGGTGGGTCCGTAGGTGACTGTGGAGTTCTATTCTTGATCTGCATGTTCTCCTGCAGTGAGGGCATTGGTTTCCAAGTGGAAGGCGCTCTTGGTCAGGGCTGGCTTGATGCGCCTTCCTCTTGGCACGTTTCTCTCTTTCACCCTCCATTTGTGCCTCTTCAAATTCTACAGCACTGCTGGTCACAGCTGACCTCCAGCTGGAGTGCTCAAGGGCCAAGGCTTCCCAGTTCTCAGTGTCTATGCCAGGGTTTTTAAGGTTGGCTTTGAGCCTATCTTTAAATCTCTTTTCCTGCCTGCCAACATTCCGCTTTCCATTCTTGAGTTTGGACCTCATCTGCATACCTCAGTCCTATATACCTAGCTCCAGGAAGTGGTGCTATACCTATATAGAGAGTTAGCACATACTTCATTTCATTTGGGAGACTTTGCTAATCACCAGCATCTGCAAATGTACCCTTATCTGAGTGACTCTTACCTGTATATTCTAAAAAATGAACATTTTCAGTGATATGTTACTCCCGTTTTAATTCAGAGAAAAGGTTGTGCTTCTGCTTTCAGGATTTTCCAGACAGGCCCTTTATCCCAGGATTTGATCCCAGGTTTTTTGCTTTAAACTGGATTCCAACACTGCCAGATAATCTGGGATTAAACAGAAAACCTGGGATCAGATCCTGGGATATAGGGCCAGTCTGGAAGGACCCTCAGTCATTTGAGAAATGCTGGCATAGCCCTTCCGCTGGGCACAAAAACCAATCAAAACTACTACTTTTTGTTTAGTTGAAACTACACTTTCAGAAATGTTTTTGTGTTGCCCCAATGATTGTCTCCACCATCCGCTGACATGGGATGTATTGTAATTCTGATATCTCCCTGTCAGCCCTTTTATTAAAATAACTGCTTTTCCTAGCATGGCCATCATCACCTCATTATAATTCCATTACCTTGCTGCATCAGAGATCCATTACCCTTAACAACAACTGCCTTACGATCCATTATCTTCCTTATCATCTCCTGTGCAGTTGTTATCCTCACCTCCTCGTTTGCAATCACCTCACCACAATTACCGTCGCATTATCTTTATCACTACTCTCTTACAACCCTAATTATACCCATTACCATTTTGCTGTCTCTCCCTTTTTGTAATTTTTGTATGGACCTCATTTAAAAAAGCCCCATAACTCTCATCTCTATGGCCGTCCCATTACAACACAGGTATGTTTCTTATGTACGTGATGACTTCAAGTCCGGTATTCATTCATATTTGTAATTATTTCCTTATTGTAACATTGCCTATCATTATCAGAGCTGTCTTCATCCATCGCAGTTCAGTAAGTTACACCTTTGGTGTATGGAGATTGGTATGAAAGATGTTAGGGCATTTTATTCATTTTATACCAGTCCTTTTGGCATTCTTTCTATTGTAATAATCCTTTCCTCTTCAATATTATTATCTTCAGTTCACCATAACCTACCATTATCGTCACCTCTATTAAGGTTGTAATTATCATCATTATCCTTCCATTATCCTTCTATTATCCTATTCTTATCTCTGTGGCAAATTTTACAATTCTCAATAATCTGTGTTCCCTTTCTGCCAACTTCTTCTGCAGAGACAACACGGGAGGCACCCACCATCTCTGTGTTACAAAGCCATTCATTTAGTCATCAATGGGCCTTAACTATGGGGCCACTGCCATTCCATTCCCTCATTATCAGTTATTATAACTAACTGCTCCTGCATGACAATGCTATTATTTTCATTAATAGCAATGTTAGTCTCAGATTGCAATGATAAACATCTTCCAACACCTATTCTTTTATTACTTAGCACTTTTAATTGCATATGTCTGTCAGACACCAAGTGCTAACACTATATATTAGCCCTGATTCTCACTATACTCAAGGGAATCTGGCTTCTCAAATGCCCACTATTCCTTTTAACAACTGCCTTAAAACCAATCATCTTTCTCATCTACTTAGTAGGCTTGGGTAACCACGGAAAAATTTGGTTCTAAACTCGTTTTGTTTTTAGGGGGCCCTTGCATTTCGTTTTTTTTTAAGAATTCTGAAATTTTCCTTTTAAAAATTTTGAAATATACGAAATTTCGTAAAATTACGAATTGATTCGTTAATGGCGGACGCGATTGCGCAATATGCTAAAAAAACCTCCAAATGGGACAGGGGGAACTTCTGAAGCTTCCCTCTCCCTCTGTTGTTGACTGTTGGTGTGATAAAACAAACAACAACTATATTATATTATATTATATTATTATAATATTATTAGATTATATTGTTGTATATTATATTATAATATTATTATGTTATATTATTGTATATTATATTATATTATTATTTTCTTATATTATTATATTATATTATTATAATATTATTATATTATATTATAATATACAATTATAATATAATATAATAATAATAATATAGTAATATAATATATAATATAATAATATGATATAATATACAATACTATAATATAATAGTATTATAATAATATAATACAATATAATATATATATTATATTATTATAATATTATAATATTATATATTATATTATATTATATTATATTTTATACTAGCTGTACCTGGCAACGCATTCCTGTGGCATAGAGTGAGGGTATGAAAAATAAAGTAATGAGAAATTTTGGGCAAGAAGGATGCCAGGAGAAAGAGGAGGGAGGGGGGAATGTGGGATTTGCCAGCTGGAAGGAAGGAAGGAAAGAAGGAAGAAAGGAAGGAAGGAAGCCCAGTGCAGCCCAGAATGAGGCAAGAAGAAGCATGAGGAAAGAGGAGGGAAGCAGCAGAGCAAAGGGACCGGAAGTGGGGTAGATGCGAGATTGTAAAACTTGCACCAGACATACGAAAATAATTACGAAATAATTACGAAATAATTACGAAAATTGGAAAAATGTTTCGATTCTTAATTACTCCTCACACTATTCCTGCATCGCTCAATATTGGATCGTAAGTTAATTTAAATACGAATTAATAACGAATAACAAAATTAACGAACTGGATCGCCCAAGCCTACTACTTAGCTCTTAGGTCACTTACACTGACATGGTGCTATGTAACCAATCAGACTTGGGAAAACCCTGACCTTTCTTTGGAGTTCTCAATTCCCCTGAGCAGCTTTCTTTTGTCATTTCAGAGAAGACTCCTGGTTTGTATCTCTGGCCTCTGCCATCAAAAGGAATCACAGGTCATAAGGAAGCCAACCAACCTGTTTCCCTGCCTGTTTGCAGGCAGCCACTCACTGCAAGACTTCAGAGCAGCATACAGTACATTTAACTTCAGTTGAGAGCTGTTTGTGTGGTCATCAGTAATTACATAGTTATATTGGGACACAGTTTGGAAGTAACTAGTTGCAATTAATGATTTCCTCGTATTAGTTCTTTTTTCTAGAAATGAAGGCATAGCAGATTATGTCTTCTGCGCCTGAAGCCTGGCGCAACGTCAATTCCAGACAATTTCACCCTATGTCCGGAAGCTCTGTCGAACTGGCTACGTGCTAGCAGACTGAAGGTGAACCCGCCGAAGACTGAGATTCTCTGGCATGGCCGCCCAGCAGGTCTGACTCCTCCATTACCCACCTTTGATGGTGCTGCTCTATCTCCATCGACCACTGTTAAGAGCTTAGCTGTAGTCCTGGATTCACAGCTGACAATGGAAGCTCAGATCGCTGCTGCCCGCAAACAGGCCTTTTTCCATCTATGACAAGCGAGGCAACTGGCACCCTACCTATGTGACGAGGCTCTGGAAACTGTCATCCATGCCACGGTCATGTCTAGGCTGGACTATTGCAACACCCTGTATGTTGGCCTTCCTATGTCTACGACCCGAAAGCTCCGTATTGTTTAGAATGCGGCAGCCAGGTTACTCACAAGAACGCCCATGAAATGCCATATAACACCAGTGCTGCAACATTTACATTGGCTTCCAACTGAGTACCGTGGCCTTTATAAGATGTTAGTTCTAACCTTTAAAATTCTTTACAGCCAGGGCCCATCGTACCTTAGGGACCGCCTCTCCTTCTCCCATCATCGGAGGTCGCAACGACCAGCCCAACGTGACTTACTCTCTATACCGGGTCCTAGAGAAGTGCACTTGGAAAGTACCAGACACAGGGCGTTTTCTATTTCTGCCCCTGCCTTATGGAATTCCTTACCGCCCTATATGAGAGCCATGCGTGACTTAGGACCTTTTACTCTAGCACTTCGATCTCTGTTAATTTTTAATTTCTGTATGTATGTATTTTGTCTTTTACAATTTAGCTGTAAATCACCTAGAGCATTCTCAGATGGAGGGCGATTAATAAGTAATTGAATATGATGAGGATGATGGCTAAACTGGCCACTTAGTTATTCTCCAGACTTGCTCCAGATCAACAGCCACAGAAGACTGGGCTGAACATTCGGCGATGTTGCATTGGTGGCCAGCCACTCCATCTGGGACTAACTGCATTGGCCCCGCTGGTCCATCTCCATGTACTCTGTGTTGTTGCTCCTTGCCAGACACTGAATTTCTTGCCTAGTTGTTGTTATTGTCTCTGCTTAGGTCATTATGACTCCTTTTTTGCAAACCATATGGGCATTATGTTTTGATTTCATCCGATGCAACCATGGCAGCTGGATGCATGCCGAGAGCTCTGTGGACAGTGAGGAGTAATGACAGTGATATGTGGATGACCCATTCCCTTTCCTGATCAGTGGAGAGAAAGTGATTGTGTCAGTGTGTATGTGGGCAATACAATGGGACAAAATGGACTCAATCTAGCTGTCTAGATGGCTGCAAACTGAAGACATTCCACAGTTACCTACAAACCCCAAGTATCCTACAACCTTTCCTTAGGGCTTTATCACAGCCCTGCTTGTGCCATTTCACCTGCAAGCATGGCAAAATGGCAGGCATGGCAATGCTTCTCTCATCACAAGGGGAAGCATCACCTGACCAGGGTAGAAGTAGGAAACTTCCATGGCGGTTGGAGGCAAGGTCTCCACTGGAAGTTGAGGGATGTCATGTGATGGGCTGTGTGCCCATCCATCCCTCAATGAACTGGCAAGAGTCCTAGGATGCTTGAATTGGTAAGTGTGATGAAGTCCACAGTGTGGAGCAAAGTCAGGTTAAGTGCTAAAAACTCCATAACCGGAAATAGCAATGTGTCATGAGGTCTGCCCGTGCCACTTTCAGGGCATTTTTATTCAAGTAGACATGGGTTAAGTTATAACATTATAAAAAATAGAACTTCATTTCTTTTGTGGTGTAACTTTCCTTAACGTAGAATCAAGTGCTGGAAAGGTATAGGCCATTGAGTCTAACCTTCTACCTGGTGCAGGAAATCCAGCTAGAATATCCCCAGCAAGTAGCTGTCTAACCACCTCATCACACTGGAGCAATTTGCCCCTTTGCAACACTTTGAGGAGATGGCCTGCTGCGTGCCATCACACAATGCTCGGCAGGCCCCACCCCATTGATGGTTGAAGTGCTGGGAAAATATCACAAGATGAAAGGTAAGGTCTTTTTCGGGTAGCTCCGTTGGAGCTATCCACATTTTTCTATCCTTTTCCCCATCTGATGGAGGAAAGGGCAACATGGCAACCTGTGTTGCTACCCTTTCCCCCATCTGATAAAGACAGGGACAGGGCTCTAACGTACCTTGTCCCATTCCTTCAATGCAATGGGGGAAGGAGGGAGGGCATGTGCGGTGCCACAAGGGACATGAGAAGAGTCCTAAGTCTCTTTTGGAAGACACTCAGGGAAAGAGACCCCACTAGTTGTATTGTCGAAGGCTTTCATGGCCGGAATCACTGGGTTGTTGTAGGTTTTTCGGGCTATATGGCCATTGTCTAGAGGCATTCTCTCCTGACGTTTCGCGTGCATCTATAACAAGCATCCTCAGAGGTAGTGAGGTCTGTTTTGCTTAGTTCCAACAGTCCTCACCACCTCTGAGGATGCTTGCCACAGATGCAGGTGAAACGTCAGGAAAGAATGCCTCTAGACCATGGCCATATAGCCCGAAAAACCTACAACGACCCTACTAGTTATTTAAGTAATTGGTTCCAATGTCAAACTGCCCTTCTTGCCAAGTTAGTCTTTCTAATGGTCTGTTGAAATGCCATATACCATCCTGTTACTTAAACCCTCTAGGACAGCTGATAACAACCTTGCACTATTTTGTGACAGCCCTTGAAATATTGAAAGAGGGCAATCATGACATCCCTCACACTTTTCTTACCAAAGTTGAACATCCCAGTGCCTACAACATCTCCTCATGTGTTTTTTTTCCATGTCCTTAATGGTCCTTGCCAAACTTTTCTGAATTCACTCCAAATTTTCTACATGCTTCCTTAAATGCAGACTAGAACTTTTCTTGTCTTGGAAACCACAGTTCTATTAATGCAGGCTAAAATATAATTTGCCTTCATTGCTACTGTGTTATGATGAATTTGTGGTCAACAATAATACCAAGGTCCTTTTCTCATGGAGTGCTGCTAAGACAAGTGTTTTCCAGTCTATATTTGGTATTTGTGGCCTAAAGGTAGAATTTTCCATTTGTTTCTATTGAATACAATACTATTAGTTTGAACCTAATTTACTTGTTTATAGAGATGACTAGCTACTCCCAGTTTTTATCTTTTGCAAACAAGATAAGCTTTCCCTCTAATCCATCATGACAATCACATATGGTTCTAATCTCCTAATGCTCCACATTCTCTTCAGCATAATTTTAATACTCCAATATTTATTCTGAATAATTCAAGTGGATAGCACCCCCATTTATGGATATTTTTCAACGATACTGATTTATAAGGTAGGTTTTCCAAAACTGAGTTCTATTTGTTTCCACCTATTTTTATTCTCAGATCTGATTCTCAAGCAAGTCTTGTTCCTTTAGAGTTGCCAAATTTAGCCTCCTGATTATCTGATGTACTTTTGAAGCTTGCCCTCTTGTATTGTTTAGAGAATTCTTCCATTTAAGCCCAGGAGAGGGCTTTTCTTCCCATTTTTAAAGACCTCTTATAAAATGTTCCATGGCAAAAACAGGTGGAATTTCCCTGGACTTTTGGGGGCATTTTTTTGTATATTATGAGGGCCAGAATAATAACGGAAGTGCCTAATATTGGTCCACTCTGCTCTGGGTTGAGTACTTCAACTATTATCTGATTTCTGTGCAAAAGGAATGGGAAAATGTTTAAACATATATTTTCAATATTATTAGAGCTCTACACAATTTAGTCTGAAAAGTCCTTTATTTGCATTAATTCCAGCCATGTGGTTTTATTGGTTCCAATTTGAACAGGTATAGGTTTAGAAATAGTTTATCTATATATATAAAAGTGCTCTGTGCATAATGAGTTCCTTAAAAACAAAAGAACCAATGCTCGAAATCACACCAAATTTGGCAACAAAATGTCTCACAACACAAGGAGTGAGCATCACTCAAAAAATTATAATTTTGTCATTTGGGAGTTGTAGTTCCTGGAATTTATAGTTCAACTACAATCAAAGAGCATTCTGAACTCCATCAACGATGGAATTGAACCAAACTTGGCACACAGAACTCCCATGGCCAACAGAAAATACTGGAAGGTTTTGGTGGGCATTGACCTTGAGTTTGGGAGTTGTAGTTCACCTACATCCAGAGAGCACTGTGGACTCAAGCAATGATGGATCTGGACCAAAATTGGCACGAATACTCAATATGCCCAAATATGAACACAGATGGAGTTTGGTGGAAATAGACCTTGACATTTGGGAGTTTTAGTCACTGGGATTCACAGTTCACCTACAATCAAAGGGCATTCTGAACCCCAAGAACGACAGAATCGGGGCAAACTTCCCACACAGAACCCCCATGACCAACAGAAAATACTTAAGGCCATCCAATCCAACTCCCTTCATCAGGGCAAGAAAACGTAAACAAAGTCCTCCTGACAAAGAGCCATCCAGCCATAGATATAGATAGATGGATAGATGGATAGATATGATTCACACACACACAGATATAGTATCATAGATTTGAAAGGGGCCCTTAAAGAAGGACAATAATATGTTCCATGTTCCAGAGTAGGCAAACCAGACAATCTCCACATCAACAATGACAAAGAAACAACATGAAATACTGTTTACCCACAAGCATAAAGAAAATACATATATTAGAAACCAACACTTTCTCATTCCATTTGTTTTCCAGATCAGCAGACTGGGCCACAGCAACGCGTGGCAGGGGACAGTTAGTTCTGTATATTCCTCTTTCTTTCCATCCCTGTTTAAATAAGGAGTGTTCTAAGAATGGACAGATGGTACATGATCCCACATAAATTGGGGAAATACTATAAAAATATCAATTAAAAATGCTGGAAATGTGGAGAAACCGAAGGAACATACTACCACCTATGGTGGTCATGGAACAAAGCAGCAAATTATTGGAAGAAGATCCAAAAAACCATACAGGAGATGCTTGAAATTGATATTCCTAGAAAACCTAAATCTAAAATACAATCTAAAACGTGACAAAAATAAGGACAAACTACTATTTCTAGTAACAACAGTGGCTATAATTTCTTACGCAAAAAATGTAAAAAAAGAAGAAACTCCAGTAGAAGAAGAATGGCTGACAAAAATACAAGATATGAGAAATATGGACAATCTTACCTATTTACTATCTAAAAAGAAGGGCACTCCAAGGGAAGAAACAGATTGGAAACAAGTAACAGCATGTATATAAATAAAAATGTAATGTTCGTTTGTTGGATTAACAGAACTCAAAAACCACTGGACAAATTGACACCAAATTTGGACTCAAGACATCTAACAACCCAATGTATGTTTCTTTATCAACACCGATAAAGAAACAATGTGTTTATGTTGTTTTTGATTAGTGTTTTTGTATGTCCTCCACTCAAAAATATTGATTTTGTCATTTTGGAGCTAGTTGCTGGGATTTATAGTTCACCTACAATCAAAGAGCATTCTGAACTCCACCAATGGTGGAATTGAACCAAATTAGGCACACAGAACTCCCATGACTAACAGAAAATACTGGAAGGGTTTGGTGGCAATTCACCTTGAGTTTTGGAGTTGTAGTTCATCTACATCCAGATAGCACTGTGGACTCAAACAATGATGGATCTGGACCAAACTCAAGAATACTCAATATGCCCAAATGTGAACACTGGTGGAGTTTGGGAAATAGAACTTGACATTTGGGAGTTGTAGTTGCTGGGATTTAGTTCACCTACAATCACAGAGCATTCTGAACCCCACCAACGATAGAATTGGGCAAAACCTCCCACACAGAACCCGCATGACCACCAGAGTGGGCCACAGCAATGCGTGGCAGGGGACGGCTAGTACTTAATAAAAGAAAAAAAATGAAAATATTTATTTAAACAAGAGAAAGGAATGGAAAAAACGAAAAGAGGGAGAAAGAGAACAAAGAAAAAAAACAGAAGAAAAAGAAAGGAAAAGGAGAGAACCTCAGAGAAGACGCCGGGAAGTCAAGATCTCTACACTCTTATCTGATTTTAATACTATTTATTAGGCCTGTTTGATCAAGAAAAAATTTGTTTCTAAAATCGATTTGTAATTGGGGTGTTTTTTTGTTTCGATATTTAAAATAATTACAAAATTTTCCCAAAAAAAGTTTTGGTATTTATGAAATTTCGTAAATATTTACAAAACATTTTTAGAATATTTTTTTTATTTTTTAAGAATAATATTAAAATAATATTAAAAAATATTTTAAAATGGAAAATTAACCAAAAAATGGCCCAAATGTGGACCAAACAGCAGACAGCAAATGAGAGCACACACCAACAGAAGAGTCTTTTCTTTTTTAGAATATTTTTTAAGAATAATATTAAAAAATAATATTAAAAATAATATTAAAAATAATATTAAAAATATTTTAAAATGGAAATATTTTAAAATTAAGAAACAA
>NW_026847438.1:122139948-122167385 GCF_025583915.1 Anolis sagrei ordinatus
ACTATTTATCTATATATCATTCTATTTTCTATTTATTTTTTTCTCACTACCCTTCCCTCCACCTTGCCCATCCCCCTATCCCTCAACCCTTTTTTCCATACCCTACACTAACCTATATCTATATCTTTATCTTAATATATCTATTTCTACTTAAAGATTTTCGCTATTTTATGCTATTTTACTATAATTAATGTACTCTTTTAAAAATTAAATAAAGATTATATAAAAAAGAAATAGTTTATTCTGTATATTGCTCTTTCTTTCCATCCGTGTTTAAATAAGGAGTGTTCTAAGAATGGACAGAGGGACACTAAACATCACTTCTGCGAATGGGTTGTCTATTCTCTCTTATGACTTCTTAACTTGATCTGATTTTTTTCCCATCTGATGATTAAATAATATGCTTCTCTCTATTTGCATTCAAGCTATGGAAGTTTCCTCCATTGCAAATTTTCCTAACTGGGCCAATTTGAATGCATTTTACTACAGTTCTAGATTTGATAGGGCCAACCCTCCCTGTAATAGTGATCATATTTGGTACTATTAATACATTTTAAGAATTTTCCTCCAGCTATGAATTCTTCCAAGGTTTTTTTGCTACTTTGAAAACTGCCTTTCCTTTAGACATAGGGCTGGTTTGAAATAGGAATATAAAATTAGGTAAAATGTGAGCTTTGAAAACTCCTAGTCTGCCTAATAATGATAACGGTAGTGTTAACCATTCTTTTAGGTTTT
The DNA here is from genome assembly GCF_025583915.1 of Anolis sagrei ordinatus. Taxonomy (NCBI): domain Eukaryota; kingdom Metazoa; phylum Chordata; class Lepidosauria; order Squamata; family Anolidae; genus Anolis; species Anolis sagrei. The sequence goes on from NW_026847438.1 coordinate 122,140,684, forward strand.
TCTGCATATAGTACTACTAGCTGTCCCCTGCCACGCGTTGTTGTGGCCCATTCTGTTGATCTGGAAAATAAAGTAATGACAAAGTGTTGGTTTCTAATATATGTAATTTCTTTATGCTTGTGGGTAAACAGTATTTCTTGCTGTTTCTTTGTCAATGTTGATGTGGAGAGTGTGTTGTTTGCCTACTTTGGAACATGCAACATATCATTGTCCTTCTTTAGGGGTCCCTTTCAAATCTATGATACTATATCTCTCTGTGTGTGAAATATATATATCTATATCTCTGGCTGGATGGCTCTTTGTCAGGAGGGCTTTGATTACGTTTTCTTGCCCTGGTGAAGGGAGTTGGACTGGATGGCCTTGAATATTTTCTGTTGGTCATGGGGTTCTGTGTGGGAAGTTTGCCCCAATTCTGTCGTTGATGGGTTTCAGAAAACTCTTTGATTGTAGGTGAACTATAAATCCCAGTAACTACAACTCCCAAATGTCAAGGCCTATTTCTCCCAAACTCCATCTGTATTCATATTTGAGTGTATTGAGTGCTTGTGCCAATTTTGGTCCAGATCCATCATTGTTAGAGTCCAAAGTGCTCTCTGAGTGTAGGTGAACTACAACTCCCAAACTCAAGGTCAATGTCCACCAAACCCTTCCAGTATTTTCTGTTGGTCATGGGAGTTCTTTGTGCCAAGTTTGGTTCAATTCCATCGTTGATGGGGTTCAGAAAGCTCTTTGATTGCAGGTGAACTATAAATCCCAGCAAGTAACTCCCAAATGACAAAATCATAATTTTTTGAGTGATGGTCACTCCTTGTGTTGTGAGACGTTTTGTTGCCAAATTTGGTGTGATTTCGTTCATTGGTTCTTTTGTTTTTAAGGAACTCATTATGACCAGAGCATTTTATATATATAGATATAATCTTATACACAAGATGTGCTTTTTTTTTAATCAACAACATTCCTAAATATTTAAATCCTGAAAATCTAGTTGATAAATAGGGCATTCTTTTTAGATTTGATTGATCTTCCTTGGACATGTTGATATTGTGGATTTATCGTAATCTATTTTGAGTCCTGTTTATATCTGAAACGTTTCCAAGATTAATAGCAGCTGTCCGAAACATTGTTCTGGATTTAATAAAAATGCTAAAACATTTTTATTACAAATATATGTACTTTATCCTCAGTATTTTGAATGGTTATGCATTGAATTTCAAGACTTTATTTATCAATTCCACTAATGGCTCTATTGTTAGAGGAAAAAAAGAATAGGAGGGAATGGGCACCCTTGTCAGGTTCCTCTAGTTATTGGGAATTGTTTGGAATACCTACCATTTCTTGTTACTACTGTTTTTGCATTTTCATTTAACTGTTATATACTGGTTACAAATCTGCTTCCCACATTCATTTCTTTTAAAAGCTCTATCAAATAATTGTGCTCAATATGGTTAAAATATTTCACTGCATCTATCTATATTTGTAGATTCCTACAAATATATTATATTATTATTATTTTATTATTTACTTTGCTTATATACCGCTGTTCTCAGCCCAGGGGCGACTCACAGCGGTGTACAACATAGGAACAACAAAATTCAAGACATAGTATAAAAACAATTCTGGCCCCAGAGTGGCCGTTGGTGTTGGGGGAGGGGCGCTGATGTCACAGGGGACAAGATGGCAATGTCCTCCCGGCTCCCCTTCTTTATTCTGGCCCCAGAGTGGATTAATGTAGATTAATGGAATCTACAAATGTCAGCCTAGCACAAATCCAGTCTGCTCTGAACAACAACAACAACAACAACAACAACAACAACAACATATTTGTATCCTGCCCTATCTCCCCAAGGGGACTCGGGGAGGATTCTGGCATATATAGATATAAAGGCAAACATTCAGTGCTTAGAAACAATGACATACAAATACACAGATAAAGGTAAAGGCTTCCCCTTTCATCTCCGGCTCTGGAGTGGTGCTCATTTCAATTTCTAAACTGAAGAGCCTGCGTTGTCCATAGACACCTCCTGGTCATGTGGCTGGCATGACTGCATGGAGCGCCGTTTACCTTCCCGCCAAGGGAGTACCTATTGATCTATTCACATTTGCTTGTTTTTGAACTGTAAGGTTGGCAGAAGCTGGGGGTAACAGCGAGAGCTTACCCCATCCCGTGGATTTGAACTGTCAACTTTCCGGCCAATCTTCTTAATATATTACCAAAGGCTATAAAGCTGAACATGAGGTCTAAAACAAGATGGATGTCTCCCAATACAATGGCAAGATTTAAAGCCTAACAGGAAGCCTGAAGCAAAAGAGAGCCGCTCCCAAAAAATATAATTGCAAGAGCTTAAAGCCTAACATGAGGCCAAAGCTTAGTGCAGCCCTTATGCTCTGCTGGGAAATCCCTGCCAATAAATGCCAAGGGTAGAAACTGCCCAAACTGTAGGATATCTCCTTGGGGCAAAGGCATAGCAATGGGAACCATACTATCTGGAAAAGTAGAGGGGGGAGCCTCCTACCTCATGCTGAAGCAAAGAGCATAGCGGGGGGGGGGGGGCACAGCAGCCTTAAATAGGCTGCAACTCCACCCCTGTCAACCACCTCCACCAAATCTCATCTCCTTCATGAGGGCATTCAAATCCACCCCCCCCCCCCAGTGCCTTAGGCTTTTCCTGCCAGTTATGGGTGGGACAATTTGGTTGCTTCCATTATGTCGGCTATTGCTGCAAGTAATGACTGTGAATAAATTGTCAAAATTTGGATGAGTTAGTGCTTGCAGTTCTGGAGGGACTTATTTAATTTTTACTTCTCATAGACTTAGCATGGGGATCTGGTTAATCAGTTAAAATTCATGAGTAAACGTGTAATAAGAAATTCAATGTGCAAATTTGATAAATGTGAATTTAATATGATGTGTTGGAATGAATGGAAGAATGGAAGATGAATGTATGGATGGAGTTAATAATTTTGGAAACACCAGTATAATATTAAGGCCTGCAATGACTAACTACCTGCTTGCTGGACTTGCTAATGAGAAGCTGTGATAAGAACTGGGACAGTGATAACGGAAATGTTTGCAACATTCCTTATGTTAAGAAGGAAGTCAACACAAGCCTTGTGTTTGTCAACACCAATCAAGAAGATCAACATCTGGCCAGGCAACTGGGATGGATCCAGGATGGAAGACGTCTATCATTAATATACAACTTTGGGACTACATCAACAGAATATTCCTATAAAAGACTCAGTCTAATATGGCTCAAATTGTGACTGACCTGAGGTAAAGGAACTTGAACTGGATGGCCTTAAGCATTTTCTGTTATTCATGGGGGTTCTGTGTGGGAAGTTTGCCCCAACTCTGTCATTAGTGGGGATGATGCTCTTTGATTGTAGGTGAACTTAAAAGCCCAGTAACTACAACTGCCTAATGTCAAGATTTATTTTCCCCAAACTCCATCTGTGTTCATATTTGGGCATATGGAGTATTTGAGCCAAGTTTGGTCTAGATCCTTCATTGTTCGAGTCCACAGTGCTCTTTGGAAGTAGGTAAACTACAACTCCAAAACTCAAGGTCAATGCCCACCAAACCCTTCTAATATTTTCTGTCCTATGTGCCAAGTTTGGTTCAATTCCACCATTGGTAAAGTTCACAATGCTCTTTGATTGTATGGTAACTATAAATCCCAGGAACTACAACTCCCAAATGACAAAAAACATTTTTTAGTGATGGTCACTCCTTGGGTTAGTAGGTGCCTTGTGACCAAATTTGTTGGCAATTCATCCAGCGGATTTTGAGTTATGATGTCCCTCAAAATGAACAGAGCATATATATATATATGTGTTGTTCATTCGTTCAGTCGTCTCCGACTCTTCGTGACCTCATGGACCAGCCCACGCCAGAGCTCCCTGTCGGCTGTCACCACCCCCAGCTCCTTCAAGGTCAGTCCAGTCACTTCAAGGATGTGTATACACACACACACACACACACACACACACACACACACACACACACACAAAGATTTCTCCAATAGTTATAGGGGCATTCAGTAGATCTCCCTGATAATAATTTTTATATATTTAATAGGCAGTTTCCCTTATAAATTCCTTAACATTCGTGCTCCTATCAGAGAAATATAGCTCAGCATAAAAATCTTTGAAGGTATTACTTATTTCATTTGGATTTCAAATGAAGGTATTGTTTTGATCTTTAATCAAACTTACACTATTTTTTAATTTTTTAAGAGCATTGGCCAGTAATTTTGTATTTCCGTTGTTAAATTTATAGTACGACCTTTTGAAATATACTAGGGCAGAATGTGTTTTATCTATTTCTAGGGATTCCAGTTCTCATCTTCCTTGGCATAATTCCATGTTCCCTTACTTCCGTTTTTATGCTCTTTCAATAATTCCTCAAGACGTGTTTGTATTGCTTCTCTGACTTTGTTCTTTTTATTCATCCTTGAGCCTTCAGTTGCAAAATTGCCTCTTGTGACGGCTTTCATTACACTCTGGTCTATCACTCCAATCAAATAATTTTTTCCCCAATGCTCTTTCATTTTCTCTACCACCTGTTTATTCAAGAGCAGAGTTTTATTTAGCCTCCAGGTTGTATTACCTGTTCTTATTGCTAGACCCTATCTTGTACTTATTAATGAGTGACCAGGCCATAAGACAGGCGCAAGGGACATTTCTTGAAATGCTGGTGTAATGCCTTCTGTTATTAGAATATAATCTATTCTAGAGTAGCTTCCCTGAATAGAATATATAATGCCTTTCTTTTGGATGTAATTTCCTCCAAGCATCAACTACTTAATTTGTATTCTTGTAAAAGAGAGTAGTCTATGACCCTGATTGTCACTTTTCTCCAGTTCACAGCGGCCACCGTTTCAGCTTCTATTCTGCCATAGCCAGGAATTGTCACTCTCATCCTGGCACATATTGCTGTTAATTCTTCTCCGGTAGCAGCCATGAATGCCCAATTTTCACCCTGTAACACAATTTTGAAGGTGAAACTCCACCTGTAAATGAATCCTGCTTCTCAGAACGCTCTTATCATGGGTTTCCATTCCATTGTCTTCCTTATTGTCTCAGGTGGCAGATCTTAATTGTCTTCCCCTTTTTATTCTTGCTCAGAGCTTGGTAGATTTGCTCTGTCTTATCTTGAAATACCTTGACATTTTGATGATAAAGTTTCTGATAGAGCTCTTAGTAGATGCTGATCTGTGTATTCGCCCAATTCTGTGAAGTGTCTCTCTTTTTTTTGGATAATTTTTGTTGAAGTTTTTTTTTTGAATAGGGGATACATTGAGAGAATGTCAATCATCGACATATCTTACAATTGTTTTGGAGTTGGGTGCCATCTCTATGCAGATGACACACAACTCTACTACTCCTTTCCATCTAACTCCAGGAAAGTGCTGGACGAGTGCCTGGCCGCTGTGTCCATCTGGATGAGGAGGAACAAGCTGAAGATCAATCCCGACAAGACAGAGGTCCTCCTGGTCGATCGCAAACCGGATCGGGGTATAGGGTGGCAACCTGTGTTGGACGGGGTTACACTCCCCCTGAAGTCACAGGTCCGCAGTTTGGGTGTCCTCCTGGATTCATCACTGACGCCAGGCATGTAGCCCGGGGGAGGGGGGGGGGCTTGAGGGGCTTCAGCCCCCCCGAAATTCTCATGGTGGTTCGCAAAAGGCCTTACTGGTGCATTATTTAAACTGTTATGTTTATTCATATCATGATCTGATCAGCATACTCAATATATCTCATATGCATGGGGGTATTTGGGTAATGATACAAAAGTTTTGCTAGGGTAGACCCTCGTTGACTCAGACTCAGTGGTGGCTGGGAGGGCTTTTGAACAACTGAGACTCATGCGCCAACTGCGACCATACCTCGTAAAGGCTGATCTGGCCGGGGTGGTCCATGCCTTGGTCACCTCTAGATTGGACTACTGTAATGCGCTCTACGTGGGGCTGCCCTTGAAAACGGCTCGGAAATTCCAACTGGTCCAACGGGCGGCGGCCAGGTTGTTAACTGGTGCTCCTTACAGAGAGAGGTCAACCCTCCTGTTTAAGGAGCTCCATTGACTGCCGTTCATTTACCGGTCCCAATTCAAGGTGCAGGTGCTCACCTACAAAGCCCTAAACAGTTTGGGACCCGCCTACCTGCGCGACCGCATCTCCGTATATGAACCCACACGTTCCCTCCGTTCATCTGGAGAGGCCCTGCTCACGATCCCACCTGCGTCGCAAGCACGTTTGTTGGGGACGAGGGACAGGGCCTTCTCTGTGGTAGCCCCTCCGACTCTGGAACTCTCTCCCCAAGGACATCAGACAAGCCCCAACGTTGGCAGTGTTTAGGAAGAGCTTGAAGACCTGGCTATTCCAGTGTGCCTTTCCAGAATAGGAAACTCCCAGCATCATGTACAAACGCACTTTATTAGAGATTTAAGATTGTCTGCACATCGCACCTATTCTAAAGTCCTTATATTTCACCTGTCATGTCCAGCACTTTTAATTTTATTCATTTCATTTGGCCCGGCCCCTTGTTTTTAAATGTGTCATGATGTTATTGTTTAATGTTTACTGTTGATTGCTTTAATGTTTATTGGTTTTGTTTTTTTGAGTTTTATTGTTGCTTTATTGAGGGCCTTGGCCTTTGTAAGCCACACCGAGTCCTTCGGGAGATGTTAGCGGGGTCAAATAAAGTTAATAATAATAATAATAATAATAATAATAATAAAAAGGAGCCCAGAGGGATGGGTTAGGTATGGTTTGGTTTGGGTGGGGGTCTGAGTAATAGGAAAATAAAAGGGGTGAAAAAAGGAGGAAAAAAATGAAGGATAAAGGAGGGATGTGTGTGAGGTTTGGAGGATGTGGAGGGGGGAGTTAGTGCTCTTATTTATTGATTTTACCCCAAATAGTGTAATTGGTGTTAATATTGTCTTCTTGTCTTGTCTCTCGCATGACTACGTCTAGTTGATATTAAAGTATTTTTTGACTGGGGACCAGTCCGTCTTATTTTCGCCAGTTGTTTGTTTTTCAAACATTGTGTTAGTACGTCCATGTTCATTATGTCTAGAAGTTTGAGCATCCATTCTTCCACCGTTGATATCTCTTTATTTTTCCATTTCCTGGCCACCAATATCCTCGCCACTGTTGCCATGTGGAAGAAGAGCTTGTCCTTATTCTTTTTGAATTTGAAGTCCAGTAAACCCAGTAGGTAGTATTCCACTTACATCTTTTTCCTCATGTCTAATATCTTGTTTGTTATTTCATGAATCTCTTTCCAGAATTTTTTGATTTTGTCACATGTCCACCGTAGATGGAAAAAGGTGCCCTTCTTTCCTTGGCATTTCCAACACGATTCAGGAACATCTTTGTAACATTTTGCCAGTTTACTGGATGATGTACCACTGGTACATCATTTTAATCCAATTTTCCCTCAAATCGTAGGAATTTATCCATTTTAGTTTAGTCTTCCAGATCTTTTCCCATTCTGTTATTCCAATTGTATGTCCTAGGTTTGCCGTCCATTTCAATATACAATTTTTAGTTTGATTTTTCTCTGTCGTCCAGCCTAATAAAATTTTATACAGTTTAGTGATCCCCTTTTTTTCCGAGATCATAATCTTTTCCCGATATTTTTCTCCAGTCTCGAAACCTACTTTTTTGTCTTTATTAAAGGCTTCATTAAGCTGTCTATAATGAAACCATGATATATCTCCATATGTTGTTCTGATTTCTTCCAATGTCTTTATTGTGTATACCTCCCTATTTTTCTTTAAGATGTCTTTGTACTTAGGCCATTTCTCCCATCCCAGCTTTCTTCTTTGTGTTGCTTTGAGGGGGGAGATCCATAAAGGTGTTTTTTTTTGGTAGAATTTAGCTTTATACTTCTCCCATATTTTAATCAATGAGGATCTAATAAAATGGTTCTGTGTAAATACATCCCTTTGTATCAATGACATCCCTTTGTATCAAAATATCGAGATTCATTTTTTTGCACCATGCCAAAAATGTCTCAAGGAGATTGTTTTGGTGTTTCTCCAAAAACTTGTGAATGTGGATATTTCAACACCTGTCACTATTTTATTGATCTTCCAACTTTGTATTTGTTTGATCTCTTAGGTATCTGTTTAGGTTTTCTTCATGTCTTAGAAGTAATTCCAATAATTCTCCTGCTATTTTACTAATGTTTCCCACTTGAGTAGGGTTTTTTCATCTCTTCTTGCAGTATCTTACCTCTCTAGATAGGTCGGCTTAGAATTCCCGTTTTAGTTGTTTTGGATAGTACATTATTCCCAAATTTCTCTCATCTCAAGTTTTGTTGTATCTTGTTGTTTTCCCCTCTCCGGGTATCCTCTTGCCTTCCTTGACTCTTTCTTCACTCTTGTATGCAAAATTGCTTTCATCCTCCTTTATTTGCCTGCTCCTGGTGGCATCTTATTGATGGTTTATTATATCTTCACATCTTTGCTTTTTCTTTCCTGAATATTTCTCATCTTGTTCCAATTTATCACTCTTAAAGTTGATTATTAATAAGGGAAGAAAAGTAGATAAAGCATGTCCCCAGAAGAGCATTTCTCCAAGCCTCTTCTGTCATTTCTGGCTTTGAAATGTGGTCCTCCTGGCCACAAACAACATGGAGATGTTGGAAACCCAAGCACTTTCAATTCAATCCCCTCACTGCTGTTAAAGCAACTGAGGATTTTAGATTGCATTGGGTCCCCTGCATGCCTATATTATTTCTGAGGTTTTTTTAGCTCAAGTTTCACCATTTGCTCTTCTCTCTATTGCAATTCAATGTCACAAATACTTGTATTCAAGCAAACAGAGCATGTGACCCTAGAAATGTCATACAAAAACTCAGTCTTTTCTGTCAGATCTTTTTTGATGCTTTTCCCACTAATACGAAAGTGCAATGGTAAATAATCCCACAGGAAGAGGAGTAATAGATAACTGTGTTCTTTAAATCACGCTCAGGAAATCTGAAGTTGCAACTTGATTCTATTTTTTTTCCGTGTCCGGAGAGACTTGAAAAACTGCAAGTCGCTTCTGGTGTGAGAGAATTGGCCGTCTGCAAGGATGTTGACCAGGGGATGCCCAGATGTTTTGATGTTTTACCATCCTTGTGGGAGGCTTCTCTCATATCCCTGCATGGGGAGCTGGAGCTGACAGAGGGAATTCATGCTCTCCCCGGATTTGAACCTATGACCTGTCAGTCTTCAGTCCTGCCAGCACAAGGGTTTAACTCATTGCACCACTGGGGGCTCTTGCTTGGGGCTTCAGCCCCCCCCCCCCCCCCCCCGAAATTCTCATGGTGGTTCATGAAAAGGCCTTACTGGTGCATTATTTAAACTGTTATGTTTATTCATATCATGATCTGATCACCATACTCAATATATCCCATATGTATGGGGGTATTGGGGTAACGATACAAAAGGTTTGCTAGGGTAGACCCTCTTTCACTCAGACTCAGCCCCCCCCGAAACAAACTCAGCCCCCCCCCCCCGAATCGAAATCCTGGCTACGGGCCTGGTCCTGCCAGAACAAGTGTTTAGCCCACTATCCAACCGGGGGCTCACTTGATTCTATAGCCTTCGTTAATTAACCAATTAAATGGCTGTTCTGAAACTGTAATCTTGTAATTACATGGTTTGACATATGAATTTGACATGCTTATCAAAAATATAGACTTTCTGACATATATGTTCAAATATCTGCTTGAGCAATGAAGTTTACTAGGTGGCCTTAATCTAATTGAAATTTTAAAGAGTTTAACTTTTTGGATTACACTTTGCAGAATCTTTCAACCAGCAATTATGATCTGCTGGCTGATGTGCGTGGGAGCTGAGGAGCTGTAGACCTCAAAAACAATTTTTCTATGCTCTGGTATCTTTCAGCTGAAGGCCAAGAAATCATTACTAGGATAAAAGGGGAGGAGTGGAGAGTGAAGAACCATGTATGTTGCTTTTGTTATTGAGCCACTATACACTACAATATAGTTCATCAAGAGTCTTGAAGCAAATATATGATTTTTTCCTTTTTATTATATTATTTTCCACGGATTCAGAGTTGCAAAATTCTGAAGTGCTAGAGGTTACAGAATAGACCTAGTAGCAGCTGTGTTCTACAAACTCTATCAATTCTAACACTTTAATAAAATGTATTAATTTGATGATTTTGTGTAACTTCCATCCTTTATATACTTTGTCAATTCCTTATATGAAGTGTATAAACAATTTCTAATGTATGTATCAAAGTATAACTTGAAGACAGCCACCTTTCTGTGACCCAATTTACTTAATCTTTTGGGAAAGGGGACTGTGGCCAGAATCCCTCTAGCCATTTCCCAAACCAGATAATTATCAGGACCTTTGTGTATATGTAAATAGATGACCCCCTTTGTTAACAACATATGCTCAGGACATTTGTTCATTCAGCTTGAAGCTGAGATTCTGCAACTCCCATAGAAGAAGGGGCTTAGTAGATTCAGATTCATTTACTTTTTAGTGCCAGCAACCAAGCACTTGATTGTCTGGAAATGACACCTTTGTCTTTTGGGTCTTGCACTTTTTTCTCGCACAGAACTGGACACTTGAGTTAATCAGAAATTCATCAGCATATCTACACCATTGTTTCCACATAGACTGTGCCCTCCCAGGGGGTGTCCCTGAAATGGAAGGGCTTGTTGAACTGACAAACCATTAGCTGTCATTATTTTATGATTCTATGTTATTGTGATATTTCTCCTTTACTGCTAGCATTCCCTCTTTCCGTGCTTGACCTTGTTGAATCTGCAGTCCTGGAAACAGTCACTACATTCCTTGGCAGAAACCATATTAGCTAGTTCTAACACAGTGTTTCTCAACCTGGGGGTCGGGACCCCTGAGGGGGTCACGAGGGGGTGTCAGAGGGGTAGCCAAAGACCATCATAAAACACAGTATTTTCTGATGGTCATGGGGATTCCATGTGGGAAGTTTGAGTCAATTCTATCGTTGGTGAGTTCAGAATGTTCTTTGATTGTAATGAACTATAAATCCCAGCAACTACAACTCCCAAATGTCAAGATCTATTTTCCCCAGACTCCACCAGTATTCACATTTGGGCATATTGAGTATTTGTGCCAAGTTTGGTCCAGATCCACCATTGCATGAGTCCACAGTGCTCTCTGGATATAGGTGAACTACAGCTCCCAAACTCAAGGTTTGCCCATCAAACCCTTCCAGTGTTTTCCATTGGTCATGGGAGTCAAGTTTGGTTCAAATCCATCGCTGGTGGAGTTCAGAATGCTCTTTGATTATAAGTGAACTATAAATCCCAGCAACTACAACTCCCAAATTACAAAATCAATCCTCCCCAACCCCACTAGCATTCACATTTGGGTGTATTGGGTATTTGTGCCCAGTTTGGTCCAGTGAATGAAAATGCATCCTGTATATCAGATATTTACATTATGATTCATAACAGTAGTAAAATGACTGTTATGAAGTAGCAACGAAAGTAATGTTGTGGTTGGGGGTCACACAACATAAGGGACTGTATTAAGGGGTCGCAGCATTAGGAAGGTTGAGAACCACTGTTCTAACACATCCAGCCAGCTATAGAGAGGTACATTTTGTTTAAGGAAATATTGGGTTAATTTAATCTGATCTGGAAAGTGAGAATAAAAAGTCCTTAAAATGCTGGGAATTCCCTTGGAATATTTCAGGATGGGGGAAATGCCATACAGCTATTTTAAAAAACTCCAACACACAAGAAAAACACAAAGGAATAAAGCCATTGATTATCTGGTGTTTCTATCTCATCTGGATGGACCTTATGTTTTGATCTATATAGATTGTAGGCCTGTGCGGTTTCGTTCGTTAATTCGTTAATTCGTTATTAATTCGTTAATTTTACCATTTCCGAAGCGATATTGAAACATATTTCCAAACCCGGAAGGGTTTTTAAATATCGAACCAGCAGCCCCCATAGTTTTAACGAGCCTCCGCTCGTTTCGTTAATGGGGTGGAGGCTGCTGGAGTGCTGGTGCATGGGAGCCAATCCGGCGCTCCCAAACAGTGCACCACCATGGGTCCGTGGCTGTCTGTTTTTGATTGGCCGGCGAGCCCTTTCAAAGCGGCTCCGCGCGGCCCGTAGCTTGCTGCAGAGGGCGAGGGAGTTTGCATTGGGTTGGCTTGGCAATGGCTGCTAGCAACTGGGATTGGATTCATTCCTTGCTGCTGTGAGTGCTGCTTGCTTCATTTGCTGTCTCTTGCCTGTGTTTGGTCCACATTTGGGCCATTTTTTGGTTAATTTTCCATTTTAAAATATTTTAATATTATTTTTTAATATTATTTTTTAATATTATTTTTTAATATTATTTTTTAATATTATTTTTAATATTATTCTTAAAAAATATTCTAAAAAAGAAAAGACTCTTCTGTTGGTGTGTGCTCTCATTTGCTGTATCCTGCCTGTGTTTGGTCCACATTTGGGCCATTTTTTGGTTAATTTTCCATTTTAAAATATTTTTAATATTATTTTAATATTATTTTTTAATATTATTTTAATATTATTTTTTAAAAATATTCTAAAAAAGAAAAGACTCTTCTGTTGGTGTGTGCTCTCATTTGCTGTATCCTGCCTGTGTTTGGTCCACATTTGGGCCATTTTTTGGTTAATTTTCCATTTTAAAATATTTTTAATATTATTTTAATATTATTTTTAATATTATTTTAATATTATTCTTAAAAATATTCTAAAAAAGAAAAGACTCTTCTGTTGGTGTGTGCTCTCATTTGCTGTATCCTGCCTGTGTTTGGTCCACATTTGGGCCATTTTTTGGTTAATTTTCCATTTTAAAATATTTCTTAATATTATTTTAATATTATTCTTAAGAAATACAAAAATATTCTAAAAATTCGTTAATATTTACAAAATTTCTTAAATACCAAAACTTTTTTTTGGAAAGTTTTGTAATTATTTTAAATATCGAAACAAAAAAACACCCCAATTACAAATCGATTTTAGAAACAAATTTTTTCTTGATCAAACAGGCCTAATAGATTGCATTCCTTCTTTCAAATATAACAGGGTAGAATTACACATAATGAAAATAGTAACAAGAGTTGGCTTATATATCACATATTTTACTTTTCTGTGGTCTTCCAAAAGTTTTGGCCTTGAGTTGCCAAAAGCCCCACATAACATGGCTTTATGTCAGGGATTCCAGGAAGTGAAGTCCAAAAATCCTGAGGGATAAAGGTTGAGAACCACTATGTCTTTTGGCAACTTTCCGCATTTGTAGCAAAGGTGGGATTAGAACTGCTTCCACAAAGTCCATACTTATAGGCTGACCTAGCATAATAATATTAACTGTCCCATAGGTCATCTTTCCAATGCCCCATTTCTGAATTCTACTGATTGCAGTCCCCTATAAAATGTTTCACCCATACGCTCACATGCCAGACTTCTAACTGGGGCAAATTACAGGGAGCAGTCAATCCCCCTGTTCAAGGAGCTCCACTGGCTGCCGTTCATTTTCCGGTCCCAATTCCAGGTGCAGGTCATCACCTATAAAGCCCTGAATGGTTTGGGACCCACCTACTTTTGCAACCGACTCTCCTACCACAAACCTGCACGATCCCTTCGATCTTTTAGAGAGACCCTTCTTTCGCCCCTCCCTCTATCACAGGCTCGACTTGTGGGAACGAGGGAGAGGGGCTTCTCCGCAGTGACCCCCCATTTTTAGAACTTGCTACCTGGGAGATCAGGCAAGCCCCTACCCTAGCAGCTTTCAAGAAATAGTTAAAAGCTTGGCTCTTCCGGTGTGCCTTCGGAGAGTGACCACTCAACTCATTAGTTTGTTTCCACCTTTAACTGTCCTCATGATAAAGCATGATATATATTCCTATCTCATCCAGTGTTTTAACTTTTTAACGTTTTATCTCATATATCTGGTCCACCCTTTGTGTTTGATTTTACTATGCTATATTATTCTGTTTATTTTATTTGTTATTTTATATATTTTGTTATGATGTATTTTTGTTGTTTTCTGTGTCTAATTATGTTGTATTATTTTTGGGCTTGGCCTCATGTTAGCCGCCCCAAGTCCCCTTTGGGGAGCTGATGGCGGGTTATAAAGATTATTATTATTATTATTATTATTATTATCATCATCATCATCATCATCACCCAAATACCTGGGAGTCACTCTGGACCGTGCTCTGACCTACAAGAAGCACTGTCTGAACATCAAGCAAAAAGTGGGCGCTAGAAACAATATCATACGAAAGCTGACTGGCACAACCTGGGGATCACAACCAGACACAGTGAAGACATCTGCCCTTGCTCTATGCTACTCTGCTGCTGAGTATGCATGCCCAGTGTGGAACACATCTCACCACACTAAAACAGTGGATGTGGCTCTTAATGAGACATGCCGCATTATCACGGTGTCTGCGCCCTACACCACTGGAGAAATTACACTGCTTAGCCGGTATTGCACCACCTGACATCCACCGGGAAGTAGCAGCCAATAGTGAAAGGACCAAGGCAGAGACATCTCCAGCTCATCCCTTGTTTGGGTATCAGCCAGCACGTCAATGACTTAAATCAAGAAATAAGCTTTCTTAGATCTACAGAGACACTCGCTGGAACACCTCAGCAAGCGAGAGTTCAAAAGTGGCAGGCTCAAACCCAGCACCTCAATCCGTGGGTGATACCAGATGAGAGACTCCCCCCTGGGCACACAGAAGACTGGCGACTTGGAAGGCGCTGAACAGACTGCGCTCTGGCACCACGAGATGCAGAGCCAATCTTAAGAAATGGGGCTACAAAGTGGAATCCACGACATGCGAGTGTGGAGAAGAGCAAACCACTGACCACCTGCTGCAATGCAACCTGAGCCCTGCCACATGCACAATGGAGGACCTTCTTGCGGCAACACCAGAGGCACTCCAAGTGGCCAGCTACTGGTCAAAGGACATTTAATCAACTACCAAGTTTGCAAAATTTGTGTTTTTTTATCTGTTTGTTTGTTTTGTTCTGTTAGAAATGTAATACAATGGTCTGGTTGCTGATGACACGATAAATCAATCAATCAACCCAAAGAGTAGGCATTCACCTGTTTCATGCAGTGCTAATGTTTGGGGCAAATGCCCTTTTTGCCCTGTGAACAGGGTGAGATATGAGCACCAACTTTAACATCACTTTGCAGTAGATTTTGTCATGGAAACTTCTTAAAGTGATAAAAAGCTTCTCTGCAGAATGCAGCAGCAGGGGGTGGGGAAATGGAGAATATTTAAAAGAAGAAAGCATACCAGCAAAATAACTCATGCTAAGAAGAGTTTGGCGCAGTTTCAGCCATTTATCATATCTACAGTGGGTATCACACACAGGCAAGAAAGAAATATAGAACATCTGGAAACCTCAGGAATTAAAAGGATGCTCAGATTTGTTTCTACTTTCACCGCACAAAGAATTATGGCGAGCACGGTAGGGATGTGGGCTATGTTTTATGATCAGCTTTTGAAGCTCGGGAAATGTTCAGTTAGGTTAGTAAATAATTCAAAAAATGATTTGTGCCAGTCCATCAGAGAGCAGGTAAAGCAGGAATAAAGCATGTACCACCTGGCATGAGTGAGCACAATAAGAAGTTTTTATTACCAGTTACGTAAAAACTGCCATCCTTAGGTACTTTATTAAAAACAACATTGTTAGCACTATTGCTTCCAGATGTTAGCAGAGTGAGTTCTTTTTTTCTCATCTTAATCCCAGGGAATCTAGTGCAAAAACTGTCGCTGATGTTCTAACTTTCTCTAAGGACTCCCTAGAATCATCTAGGTTGCAACAGCTTACTTGCTCGTGCATTTGGAGACAGAAAGACCATAGAGAACAGCTGTCTTTACCCATTCTGTATCAGTAGAATCCCGCTGGAGCATTGCAGCGCACCCAAATACCTGGGAGTCACTCTGGACCGTGCTCTGACCTACAAGAAGCACTGCCTGAACATCAAGCAAAAAGTGGGCGCTAGAAACAATATCATAGGAAAGCTTACTGGCACAACCTGGGGATCACAACCAGACACAGTGAAGACATCCGCCCTTGCGCTATGCTACTCTGCTGCTGAGTATGCATGCCCAGTGTGGAACACATCTCACCACACTAAAACAGTGGATGTGGCTCTTAATGAGACATGCCACATTATCACGGGGTGTCTGCGCCCTACACCACTGGAGAAATTACACTGCTTAGCCGGTATTGCACCACCTGACATCCGCTGGGAAGTAGCAGCCAATAGTGAAAGGACCAAGGCAGAGACATCTCCAGCTCATCCCCTGTTTGGGTATCAGCCAGCACGTCAACGACTTAAATCTAGAAATAGTTTTCTAAGATCTACAGAGACACTCGCTGGAACACCTCAGCAAGCGAGAGTCTAAAAGTGGCAGGCTCAAACCCAGAACCTCAACCAATGGCTGATACCAAATGAGAGACTCCCCCCTGGGCACACAGAGGACTGGGCGACTTGGAAGGCGCTGAACAGACTGCACTCGGGCACCACGAGATGCAGAGCCAACCTTCAGAAATGGGGCTACAAAGTGGAATCCTCGACATGCGAGTGTGGAGAAGAGCAAACCACTGACCACTGGCAACCTGAGCCCTGCCACATGCACAATGGAGGACCTTCTTGCGACAACACCAGGGGCACTCACAAATTTTGTATTTTGTCTGTCTGTTTGCTTTGTTCTGTTAGGAATGTAATATAATTGACTGGCTGCCCTGACACGACAAATAAATCAGTAGAATTAGTTCCTGCAGCCTAGTGATCTAAATTGTACACTGGCATTCAGTTTTGGTCTCCGTGAAAATTAATCTGGCCATTTTCTTATCATCAGATCACCTTTGTTTTGGTGTTTTAGGAGAAGAGAAGGAGGTCACTATGGCTCCAATACCATTCCGGCATAATTTGCTAAATCCAATTTTTCCAGGCATGCATTTTGGTCTTTGCAAAATTTGGAAATTATTTAAGGTAAAGTAAAGGTAAAGGTTTTCCCCTGACAGTTAAGTCCAGTCATGTCCAACTCTAGGGTTTGGTGCTCATCTCCATTTTTAAGCCAAAGAGCCAGTGTTGTCCATAGACACCTCCAAGATAATGTGGCCAGCATGACTACATGGAGCACTATTACCTTCCTGCCGGAGTGGTACCTATTGATCTACTCACATTTGCATGTTTTCAAACTGCTAGGTTTGTAGAAGCTGGGGCTGGCAGCGGAAGCTCACACCTCTCCCCAGATTCAAACATGTGACCTTTCCATCAACAAGTTCAGCAGCTCAGCTTAGCAGTTTAACTTGCCAAATTGAAAACTAGAGGTGACTTCTGTCACTTTAATGCATACAAAGCGGAGCTTTTTACTCCGACAACTCTAAAGTAAGTGATTCTTTGTGACCAATACCTTCCAACAACAATTATGATATAAATGAAATAAAGCCAGATTATATTTTCTACAATGGTTGCTGGGGATACAAGGAGGAGACAGGAAGAGAGTATCCTTCATGCCTTTATTTAGGCTTTATAACATTCAAATGTTCTTCCCAAAATAGCTTTTGAGAAATGGCAAATTAGGAGGTTCTTTTTCAAAAAAAATATTACTATATTAGTAAGCAACAGGTGGAGGAGCATGAAACTTATTCATTATTTTAAAAATATTTTAAAATATTGGGCCATTTGTAAGTACTTGCCACCCCCTACTGCATGCCCATTTTTTCCAGTTTTGCAATTGCGTTGTCATATATTTGTTGGTCCTTTGTGTTCAATGTGTCACAAGGTACACAAAGCTCTTAAGCATAGTTAAGCCTCCACAACATCCCCAAATACAAAAACACCAAAGGAATATGAATCTTGCAGCTAAAACTATGGGAGTTTTCTGTAGGGTAGTACAGAGAGACCAGAGTTGTCTTCCACATGTACTGTCAGGACTTTTTACTTGAACTAAAATGGTATGTCAGTGCAAAGTCTGAAGGATAAGAAAGAAAAATCAAGAAGAGTCTGTACCTGCTGAAATGGCCTGTTTGATGTTCACCTCTCTGACTCACTTCTTGATGCAGTTCCCCAAAGCAAGCAGCCTTCTTACCAAGTCAACACTTCTGAGACACCTAGAGAGAGCAAAAAGACAGGGAAAGATTACATCTTTCTAGTCAAAAAGAATAAATTTTGCATTTAGGAAGAGATTTTTTTTTTTAAAAAAAACACTTCCACTGTAACTAGTAGGGGTGTGCATTTTGGAAAAAAACTGAGTATAGGAGTATAGTGTCTAGATCTAGGGAAGTCATGCTACCCCTCTATTCCGCCTTGGTTGGACCACACCTGGAATATTGTGTCCAATTCTGGGCACCACAATTGAAGAGAGATATTGACAAGCTGGAATGTGTCCAGAGGAGGGCGACTAAAATGATTAAGGGTCTGGAGAACAAGCCCTATGAGGAGGTATTTAAAGAGCTGGGCATTTTTAGCCTACAGAAGAAAAGGCTGAGAGGAGACATAAATACATTTAATCATTCCCTCCAATGAGCCGATGCTTTATTTCCTGAAGTATGGACTGGTTGGATCTTCTTGCGGTCCAAGGCACTCTCAGGATTTTCCTCCAACACCACAGTTCAAAAGCATCTATCTTCCTTCGCTCAGTCTTCATTATGGTCCACATCCAGAGGCGGCCCTAGGTTATTTTCAATGGTAAGCAAACAGTATTTTGCCACCCCACCCCAACCAATCATTGATATATATTTTCTGTTCGTCGTGGGAGTTCTGTGTGCTATATTTGGTTCAATTCCATCATTGGTGGAGTTCAGAATGCTCTTTGATTGTAGGTGAACTATACATCCCAGTAACTACACTTGCCGCACTTGCTCCCTTGCCTGGCCCGCTTTGGGTCCGGAGCGTGCCTGAAGACCCCGGTGTGTGCACCAAAAGTCACCTCTTCTCCTGACTTTCTCCTCAGCCATTGGGACCAGAGAGAGAGAGAGAGAGAGACAGAGGTGGAGATGCCCACCTTTCCTGAAGGTAGGCGCAAAAACAAAGGAGGGAGCGGAGGTGGGAGATACCTCCAGCCGGAGGGGCTCTCTCTCTCTCTCTCTTGGTCCCAATGGCTGAAGAGAAAGTCAGGAGAAGAGGCGACTTTTGGTGCGCACGCTGGGGTCTTCAGACACGCCTGCGGACCCAAAGCGGGCCAGGCGCGGCGGCTCCGCCCCTTGGCCCACCTGCAGATTGGGGAGAGGAGAGGAGGCGGGTGGAGCGCCGGGGGATCGGGAAAGGGAGCCGGTCATGGGGAAGGGATAGAACGCGGAGAACGATTGAGCGCCGGCTCTGCTCGCGCACCCGGTGGCCGGGTGGAGCAGGAACGAGAGGGGCTAGGCGAGGCTCAAGGGCCCGGCCCCTTTGGGAAGAGGATCGCCTGGCAGCGAGGCAAGAAAGCTGAGGCTCCCCCCGGACTGCTAGGGCTGTTGTGAGCTGAGGGGGCGCTCCTCAAGTGGCGGTCGAGGGGCATTTACAGAGGCGCCTCTGCGCCCCTGGCAAAAAAAAGTGT
This sequence comes from Anolis sagrei ordinatus, assembly GCF_025583915.1. Lineage (NCBI taxonomy): Eukaryota > Metazoa > Chordata > Lepidosauria > Squamata > Anolidae > Anolis > Anolis sagrei. Next base: position 122,160,249 of record NW_026847438.1, read on the forward strand.
TCTGCGACCGCTTACTTCGCGTAATGGACGAGCCGCCCCTGTCCACATCTGTAAGTTACTACAGGGAATACCATTGCTTTAACTATGCGGATCTTCGTTGCCAGTATGATGTCTCTACTCTTCACTAATTTATCAAGATTGGTCATTGCTCTCCTCCCAAGAAGTAAACATCTTCTGATTTCCTGGCTGCAGTCTGCATCTGCAGTAATCTTTGCACCTAGAAATACAAAGTCTGTCACTGCCTCCACGCTATCTCCTTCTATTTGCCAGTTATCAATCAGGCCGTACAAAGACTTTTCAAGGACACTGTAATTCTTAGCCAAAAGTTAATGCTTGTCTGATTATGGTGTGAGAGGATCTCGGAAATAGAGATTGTAGCTATAAAATAATATGTGTGCTATCAAGGACTATGGCTTTTAATGTCACCAGATGTGAGTACTGTTGCTGCTCATCTATGAGCTATGGGGAGATACTAAATTGCAGCTAAAAACATTTCTCTATCATGCAGAATGGTGTGAAATAAAAGTCAGTGACACCAGGAAATGATGACAACACTCATTGTATCCTCGAAAAGCAAAGCAAAGACCCCATGAGACTGAACATGTGGAGGGGATAAGATCTGATACCGTATACAACCAGATTGCCATTCTTCATCTATGGATTCAACTACCCACAGCTTGACAATATTTTTTAATATATAAAAAAATGATTTTGGCATTTTATATAAAGGACAGCATTTTAGTGATGGGGAAATATTGGAAATCTAGATATTGATACATATAAATTGTGACCCCCCCCCCAAAGTTCAAAACTCGTTTCAGATTCCTTACTTTTAGAAGTAAGAAGGTATGGCCTGTGCTATGTTGTATCAGTCTCTGTATAGATAATATGCCCTCCTTCTCCTCCCCCTTTCACACAGATCTCCTTCAGGCCTGTCAGCTTGGCTTCCTAATACAAAGAGAACCTGATTTTTCTATATTTCAGATTTTTCTCCCCCAATGGCCTTCAGGAAGAGCTGTTCTTAGCCACACCCAAAAATAATTCCGAACATTGGGGAAGTTGTTTCAGTTCGGAATTGCTCCTCCCACTATTCCTGCATAGCTTCCAGAAAGGATCGCTCTTGGTATTCTCTCTCCTATCTGCTGCTACATAAGTACACGACTGTATATAATGGAACTTGAGCATCCTCAGATTTTGGTATCTATGGGAGGCCTTGGAACCAAATCCCAGTAGACACCAAGAGTCCACTATCTATATATATAAAAATGCTCTGTGCATACTGAGTACCTTAAAAACAAAAGAACCAATGAACTAAATCACACCAAATTTGGCAACAAAACGTCTCACTACACAAGGAGTGACCATCACTCAAAAAAAAAATGATTTTGTCATTTGGGAGTTGTAGTTGCTGGGATTTATAGTTCACCTACAATCAAAGAGCATTCTGAACTCCATCAATGATGGAATTGAACCAATTTGGCACACAGAACTCCCCTGACCAACAGAAAACATTAGAAGGTTTTGGTAGGCATGGACCTTGAGTTTGGGAGTTGTAGTTCACCTATATCGAGAGAACACTGTGGATTCAAACAATGATGGATCTTGACCAAACTTGACAGGAATATTCAATATGCCCAAATATAAACACAGATGGAGTTTGAGGGAAATAGACCTTGTCATTTGGGAGTTGTAGTTACTGGGTTTTATAGTTCACCTACAATCAAAGACTATTCTGAATGAACCCCACGAATGCCAGAACTGGGGCAAACTTCCCACACTGAACCCCCATGACCAACAGAAAATACTTAAGGCCATCCAGTCCAACTCCCTTCACCAGGGCAAGAAAACATAATCAAAGCCCTCCTGACAGAGAGCCATCCAGCCATAGATATAGATAGATATATATGATTCACACACACACACAAATAAAGTATTATAGATTTGAAAGGGATTCCTAAAGATGGACAATTATATGTTGCCTGCTCCAGAGTAGGCAAACCAGACAATTTCTACGTCAACACTGTCAAAGAAACATCAAGAAATACTGTTTACCCACAAGCATAAAGACATTACATATATTGGAAACCAGCACTTTCTAATTACTTTATTTTCCATATCACCAGACTGGGCCACAGCAACGCATGGCAAGGGACCGCTAGTATAATAGAAGACAGGTTACAGACCTCTTGGTGACTTACGTATGCTGGTATAATGGAGGAGATACCAAAGCGGTAGGAGTCTTGTCCATCACCGAATTTCAGGGCAAAAATATTTTGAGTTGAGGTTTGTAACACGCCTTGTATTTTATTTGTGTTGTATTTTGAAATGGTCATATGACTAGTCAAATAAATAAATAAATAAATAAATAAATAAATAAAGTAACTAAAATGATAAGGAAAACCAAAAAGGAGTTAAATGCCTACTTGATAAGTTGTAGCTGTAATGTCTTAAATATGTGGAGGGGGAGAGAACCAATTGCAAATCACCAAGCAATTCAGAATAGTTACTTCCAAACTCCACTTCAAGGATAGCATTTACCACCTAAATGCAGAGCAGTGAAAGGTATTTGAAAATACCAAGGTTGTTTGTATTTCATTGTGGGAATGCATCTCTTACTCAATTAAGTCCCAGTCTTAACCATTTTTGAAAGCTAAAATACTGGGAAGGTGGTGGAATAAAGTGTCTGATCTTAGTGTAATTGGTATCACTGTAAAATTGCACTCTGATCGTTATTTTCTGAAGTGGCATAAGGTTTATGGGATTTCCTTACTGGCTGCACACTGTTTATAGATTTCATTAGATGATTACCGTATATTCCGGCATATAAGACGACTGGGCGTATAAGACGACCCCCAACTTTTCCAGTTAAAATATAGAGTTTGGGATATACTCGCCGTATAAGACCACCCCTCTTCCAATGCACACCAAATAAAATTTTTAAAAAATCAGATTTGAATTCAATATGGTAATTTGAATTCAAATGCTTATGACATGCAGGTTCCTATGAGAGGGGCATTGTACCTTATATTGGACATTATAGTTGCTCTTCCTCCCTTGAATTTCATTTACGCTCTGGGTCGTTTACATCATGCTGGCAAGTATGAAAGCAGGCTTTAAATGGTTCAGATTACATGTATGTTGGCATAGAAGCTTGCATGCAAATAGAAGTCAGGCTTTGTACGATGAGTACTGAGGTGAAGGCAAAGCATTTGTAGAATTTTTATCTATAAGCAGTCTTTATAAATCAGGACCTCCTATCAGAAGAGAGGGGCAGATTGGACCCTCATCCTTCAGAAATGTAGCATTTGGCATGGCACATGTTTACTGGGTCACATCTTGACATGTCTTCATCCTTAAATCACCGTGACAGCTTGAATTGTTTTAGACTTTCTCAAGGACACAGCCAGGTGATGTTTAACTGTTAGAAGGGGAAAAGAGATCAGAAAAGAGGAAGGAGGGCCCTGGGTCAATAAGAGCTTTCCAGTTTGACTTCTGTCAAAAATGAAATGCAAAGATACAGGATGGGGGACGCGTGGCTCGAGAGCGGTATGTGTGAAAAAGATCTTGGGGTCCTTGTGGACAACAAGTTAAACATGAGCCAACAATGTCATGCTGTGGCAAAAAAACAAAACAAAACAAAAAACCAATAGGATTTTGGCCTGCATCAATAGGAGCTTAGTGTCTAGATCCAGGGAAGTCATGCTCCCCATGCTCTATTCTGCCTTGGTTATACCAAACCTGGAATTACATTGTGTCCAATTCTGGGCACCACAACTGAAGGGAGATGTTGACAAGCTGGTATGTGTCCAGAGGAAGAGGGTGACTAAAATGATCAAGGGTCTGGAGAACAAGCCCTATGAGGAGCGGCTTAAAGAGCTGGGTATGTTTAGTCTGAAGAAGAGAAGGCTGAGAGGAGACATGATGAGAGCCATGTATAAATATGTGAGAGGAAGTCACAGGGAGGAGAGAGCAGATCAAGGGTCTGGAGAACAAGCCCTATGAGGAGCGGCTTAAAGAGCTGGGCATGTTTAGCTTGAAGAAGAGAAGGCTGAGAGGAGACATGATGAGAGCCATGTATAAATATGTGAGAGGAAGTCATAGGGAGGAGAGAGCAGATCAGGGGTTTGGAGAACAAGCCTTATGAGGAGCGGCTTAAAGAGCTGGGCATGTTTAGCCTGAAGAAGAGAAGGCTGAGAGGAGACATGATGAGAGCCATGTATAAATATGTGAGAGGAAGTCAAAGGGAGGAGAGAGCAGATCAAGGGTCTGGAGAACAAGCCCTATGAGGAGTGGCTTAAAGAGCTGGGTATGTTTAGCTTGAAGAAGAGAAGGCTGAGAGGAGACATGATGAGAGCCATGTATAAATATGTGAGAGGAAGTCACAGGGAGGAGAGAGCAGATCAAGGGTCTGGAGAACAAGCCCTATGAGGAGTGGCTTAAAGAGCTGGGTATGTTTAGCTGAAGAAGAGAAGGCTGAGAGGAGACATGATGAGAGCCATGTATAAATATGTGAGAGGAAATCACAGGGAGGAGGAGCAGATCAAGGGTCTGGAGAACAAGCCCTATGAGGAGCGGCTTAAGGAGCTGGGCATGTTTAGCCTGAAGAAGAGAAGGCTGAGAGGAGACATGATGAGAGCCATGGATAAATATGTGAGAGGAAGCCATAGGGAGGAGGGAGCAGATCAAGGGTCTGGAGAACAAGCCCTATGAGGAGTGGCTTAAAGAGCTGGGTATGTTTAGTCTGAAGAAGAGAAGGCTGAGAGGAGACATGATGAGAGCCATGTATAAATATGTGAGAGGAAATCACAGGGAGGAGAGAGCAGATCAAGGGTCTGGAGAACAAGCCCTATGAGGAGTGGCTTAAAGAGCTGGGTATGTTTAGCTGAAGAAGAGAAGGCTGAGAGGAGATATGATGAGAGCCATGTATAAATATGTGAGAGGAAGTCATAGGGAGGAGAGAGCAGATCAAGGGTCTGAAGAACAAGCCCTATGAGGAGTGGCTTAAAGAGCTGGGTATGTTTAGTCTGAAGAAGAGAAGGCTGAGAGGAGACATGATGAGAGCCATGTATAAATATGTGAGAGGAAGTCATAGGGAGGAGAGAGCAGATCAAGGGTCTGGAGAACAAGCCCTATGAGGAGTGGCTTAAAGAGCTGGGTATGTTTAGTCTGAAGAAGAGAAGGCTGAGAGGAGACATGATGAGAGCCATGTGTAAATATGTGAGAGGAAGTCATAGGGAGGGCGCAGGGAGGGAGGGGGCGAAGAGGAGGAGCGGCAGCCTTTGCTACCAATCTGGCAGCATGGTAGCCTACTGGGCTGTCTTCACCCTCGCAGGCATTGAGTTGGGTCCGCCTCCGGCCTCCATCTCAGAACAGCTGCTGCAGGAGGGAGCCAAAGCCAGAGGGGCGGGGCCTCTGGCTGCTCCGCCCCGCCCCCGCAGAGGGCCCCGCCCCCCGGTTCCGCCCCCCCGCTCCGGCTGCAACTCCTGCTGCTTTACCAGGCTGGCGGGGGGTGTTTGCATGCTGTGCTGTCCCCTCCGCCACTGGTCTGCTGCTAGCTCTGCCTCTGGCCTCAAAGTTCAGAGCAATTGCCGAGGGGACCAAAACCGGAGCGTGGGCGGGGCCGCGAGGGGCGGGGTCCTCTTCTCCCACTGCCTCCCTGCTCTGGGTTTGGTTCCCTCGGCAGTTGCTCTGAACTTTGAGGCCAGAGGCAGAGCTAGCAGCAGACCAGTGGCGGAGGGGACAGCACAGCATAGCATGCAAACACCCCCGCCGGCCTGGTAAAGCAGCAGGAGTTGAAGACGGAGCGGGGGGGGGGGGGACCGGGGGCGGGACCCTCCGTGGGGGGTGGGGCCGGAGTAGCCAGAGGCCCCGCCCCCACCCCTCCGGCTTTGGCTCCTGCAGCACCTTTTCTGGGATTAGAGGCCGGAGGCGGAGCCAAGTCAATGCCGGCGAGGGTGAAGACAGCCCAGTAGGCTACCATGCTGCCAGCTTGGTAGCGAAGCCTGCCGGTGCTCCTCCTCACCCCCTCCCTCCCTCCCTCTGCTCTCCCTCCTCCTCAGGCTCCACCACGCGGGGATGCCCAGGGCGAGGGAGACAAGGGAAAAATGATCCAAAAAAAATTATGCCGGGGTACAAGACGACTCCCCACTTTTGAGATGATTTTCCAGGCTTAGAAAGTCGTCTTGTACCCCAGTATATACGGTAATTCAACACCTTGAGCTATTGCAACATCTGATTCATTTGTGGCATATTGATCTGGTATCTTTGGTGTATGCTTTGGTGCATTTTTAGAATATTGATATTTTTCTGGCTTACGTTATTAATGGATTCTGTAAACATAGCAAAGAGATCTTGATACCTTGCTTAGATTTAATTCTGTTTTTTACGTATTTGACCTTTTGACAATGAATTAACATCCTTGGAATGTTGATTTTTAATATAGATCAGCCAGTGTGCAAATATTTTGTAGCTCTAAAGCTAAATTTCTTTTGTGCAGGAGAAATGATGCCAGGGAATGCGGGGAAAGAACCAGCCAAACTGATCATTCAGCGGTAGTGATAGACAACCTATGTCTGGCATACATTTTGCAAGTGAATCCCAAATCAAGCAGGGGTTCAGTTTATTCCGTATCACACCGGATCGTCCTCTCTTGAGAAGCACCCTTTCCAGATGAAGCACCTTCTCCCCATTATTCCATCTGGGATTTTGTGCCAGCCTGACTATTGCAAAAATAGTTGCAAACTACAAAACAAGGGAAGGCTGGTAGATGCCTTTCCTGCTTGGGAAACTGAGCCTCTATATGGCACTCTGCTAGTAGGCTACATCATGGTCACAATTTCTGAGAAATATAGTTTTCCCTTCACATCTGCAAAATAAACTTTTCAAGAGCCACTCAAATTCTGATGTATTAATATGTACCTCTTACCTTTGCTATACTTCTGATTAAAGTTTCCAAGATAATGAAATGAATTTCAACACGGAGAAATGTAAAGTATTACACTTTGACAATAAAAATAAAATGAAATCTGGACCAGGAATAAGGACCAGGAAAGCACATCTACTTTTGTAGTTCAGTGTGTTGATAGAGTTGTTACTCCTGGTAGCAGGGTGGAAAAGTCTCCTCAGGAGTCAGAGGGA